>MU002193.1:0-31163 GCA_010093585.1 Melanomma pulvis-pyrius CBS 109.77
CAAACGCTTGAATGCAAACACCGCCAACGCCATCATAATCAGCTAGCTAGCATTCATCGTTTACTGCGTGATAGCCCTGAGCCCCTGCAACACTAGTCCAAAGATAACGCCCCGCCCTACCCGCTCGACCTGCAGGCAATCAAATACGCGTCCGAGTGCCTCTCCGCTCGCCGCTTGTCCCATGACGCTTGTCAGTGCCTGCGGCATCCCGCGTTCCACGAGCAATTTCCGCGCCTTGACCCGCAATTTCTCCTTCTCCTCGTCGTTTATCGCGGCCGGCCAGTTCTTCAGCTCCTCGGTAGTTGGTAGCGAGTTCTCTCTTATTTTGCGTAAATGGTAGGCGATGCCGGCGTCGGACGTGTTTTCATCTAGGACAGTGGATTGAAGCAGTTGTTGGATGGAAGTAAGTTGTGGATTTCCGGGGCGCAGGAGAAAGGTTTTTGCGGCATTGAGAAGGGTGCGGCGGATGTTCCATGCGGAACTCAAGGTGTAGAGTTCGTTTATGACGGCGAAGAAGAGTTCTATTAGCACGGTGGTTTCTTGTTCTGAAAGGGGTGCGTAGGTCTTTGGTGCTGTGGATTTGGGAGGTGATTTGGTGGAGGTGGCCGCAGTGGAGGCTAGGGATGTGGCGGAAGGGCGGCGTGGAAGTGGGGGAATGGGGTCTGCGGGAAGGGGAAGAGAGGTTGTGGATGCGCGGGAGTAGTATGGGTCCAGCGACTTGCGGGTCGGGGACGTGTAGTCGTCGGGTATGTCGGAAGGGATGGGTGGTAGATTGAGGATTTGGTCACCGCCCATGACAGGTGATAGATCATCCATGCTTGCTCGCGTCGAGGGGGCTCGACTATTACTCCGAGATGCTCCGTAGATAGATGACCGGCCCGACTGCTTACCATCGCCGTCGGGGTTATAGCTCGGTCGCCGCTCCATCGGCGCTTCACGCCCTGGCTGCTGGTCGATGATTGGGGAGTTGGGAAGGCGTAATGAATCTGTACTTGCACGCTTTGTGAAGGGTATTGTGCTTTCGGTCCGAATGTGTGTCGGCAGTTCGGATACTGTGCTCTCTGCTCGCCCATGCCGGTTCTGAATTGCTGGTGTTGGTGCTGTGGCAGCACGGGCAGGGCTGCTTGATACTGAATCACCGCGTTTCTTCCCACCGAGAGGTGCTGTGACGCTGCCCAGCACTCCTGTCACACCGCCTAATATAGCCTTGCCTCCCCCGGCAACATTATTCGGGGCCTTCGTCAGGGCATCGAGCATGCCTTTGCCCATGTTCTCGAATGTCTGGCCCGGCCATCCAATGCCTGGGAAGCCCTTTCCACCTGGAGATTTTCCAGAACCCATTTCCTTCTCGAGGAACCGCCTCATACCCTCACTCTCTGCCAAGGGCTTGAAACGCACGGCGTCGTTCAGATACCGCTCAAGTTCCCCGCGGAAAGACGCTTTCGTGTGGCCTTTCCATGCTGGTAATGAGGGGTGGGCTTCAGTAAATCCCGTCGTGCCTGTAATAGCAGCTATACGGCGGATGACTTCATGTAGGGTCTCAAAATCTGTGAATTTGCGGGCTGTCATCCAACCCGTGTGGTGATGCGAGGCTGGCTCTATCTGGATGAGGTATTCTACAGAAGGCTTGTTTTTTATGATAGTTTTCTCTCCGGGCATGGCATCGTCGAAAATTGACATTTTGCTATTGTGAAGTGTCAATGGCGGTGGCTTTTCGATTAGAGGAGCATTCGCCATCAGTGCTGTAGGGGGTTTGTTGGGAAGAATCTGGTCGAAGCTGGTGAACGAGTGCTGGATCCCTTGCTTCGGTTCTTCTTCTTCTTCCAGAACCTTCGGAGGCGAATGGGGTGCGACTTGCGCAGCAATTTGAACAGGCAGATTCGAGATACCAAGGTCTGCGCCATCGTTGTCGGCATGCGTCTCGCTTTGCGATGAAGTTGGGGTGACAATGCCCTGGGTGGTGCTTTCGGACTGGTCGTCGTTTAGGGTCGAACTGGATGCATTTTGCGGGTCTTTAAATCGCTTCGCATCTTCCTCTGCGATCATCTGGCTCAGGCGCTGAGCTTCTCGCATCGCCTCGTCCATTGCCTCTTGTGCTCTGCTGACCACCCGTTTGTGTTTCTTATAATTAGCAGACTCGCCCGCCTCCAATGCATCCAATGCCTGTTGTCGCTTCTCGGCGATGCCCTTCACATTTGGTAGTTGCCCGGCAGAGTCCTCAACGCCAGCGTCAATGGCTTCCATGAGTTCCGGTTCGCCATCTTCGAGGAGATATACAATCCATGCGTTGATCCACTCGGGCTTGGAGCAGGTGACTACGATCATTTCTAAGACCACCTTAGAGAGGATTTCCTTGAGGAATGTTTGAGCAGGCTTGCAATTGTAAGTTTTTGCCTCAAGGTAGTTCTGCAATATGTCCTCGGCAGCCATATCGAACTGCTTCATCTGGTAATTGCTGTCCAGAATATTTGCCAGGGTACTCTCCCGGTTCATGCGCAGATACATGTCGACGGCTTCAGTAGCGGGATCGCCTGGAGCCACTGCCAGAGCGGCTGAGAGCTCTTGAAAGAAAATGATCATGAACGAGGAGGAGCGGGTTACAAAGTCGACAAAGTTGTCTGCGGGTCTCTTTCGGGATACGTGGGAGGAGACGGATATGAGGAACGCGGTCAGGGTCTGGCGACAGGAGACGGGAAACGAGTTATCGGTGGGTAGTACTGGCGAATACCACCATCTGCGTGCTGTAAGCTTCGAATCCCAGTGCTATCCCACAAACATACCTGACATAGTCGCGTATGACGGCATCGGTCAGCTCCGTGAGGGCTGCAGCCGTCTTGGGACGGAAATCGGAATAGTCGAGGTCCTTGCCAGAGTACAGCTTCACGTCGAGGCTAGATTCGTCTTCGTCACTCTTCTCTGTGGCGTGCGTACGCGTGTCCCGCCAGTCGAGTACTCTGTGCACAACGTCTAGCCCTCGCTCGCGCTTCCGGTCTCCCTGGCCCTGGCCCTGGCCCTGCGACTTGTCCTCGCCATCGCTGCGCGTATGTCCCTCCCACGATGCATGGAGCACAACCCCGCCCATGACGCCAATCAACAGCAGCCCGACTCTCCCCAACACTAGATAAGTGCCTGCGCTGAGCCCGACCAGACACGCGCCGAGCGTCTCGTTGCTCGCCGTCGCCAGGAAATGCAGGGCATTATCTGTGAGCGCCTTGACGTCTACCGCCGGCGCATTCGAGCTCGTAATGGCATCTTTCTGCCCTTTGGATACCGCCGTCTCCGCAGGCGCGGGGGGCACGGGAGACTGCTTATGGGCAAGCTCGTCGTGGGAACTCGGGGGTGCTGGCTGGATGGAATCGCTCATGGTGTCGCTGCGCGGGCGCGGACATGGAGGGGTGAAGGCGGACGATTGCCCTGGCGATGTGTGCGGTCGTCTATGTGCGTGTCTGTGAATTGGCGCGCAAAGGTGGCGTCTTGCGCTTCGCTGGTCTGGGGAAGCATCCGTTTCACGCTGAGGTCAGCTCCAACAATTGATACACATGGCACGTGACGGCGGAGAAAAAGGGGCCGGCGCCGATCGCCCACACCTCACCCCTCAGCCTTCAACCGTCACCTGCCGCTCCCTCTCACATCCTCCGTCTCGACCCCGAACACTTCATCTATCCAGGCCCGCAGCCATGGCTTCCGAACTCTCGGATCCCGAAATCCTCGCCCACGTAGAGAAGTTCTGGGCGGGCAGGAAACCTCACAGCCCCATTTACCAATTTCTGCTCGAGGACATCCAATTGACCCATGCTTCCAAGGGCGTCGTGCGCGCACGCCTCCTGCTAACGAATAACCATGTCAACGCCCACGGCGGTATACACGGCTCCGTATCAGCAACATTGGTCGATTGGGTTGGCGGCATGGCTATTGCGGCCTGGGACAACCGGATGAAGACGGGCGTCAGTACCGACATACACATCTCGTATCAGACGTCTGCAAAGGATGGGGACTGGATCGAGGTCGAGGGCAGGGCAGGCAAGGTGGGAGGGACGCTCGCGTTCACAACCGCGACGATATGGAAGGTTGTCAATGACCAGCCCGGTCCCGTTATTGCAACGGGCTCGCATACCAAATTCGTCAGGGTCTAGCGATACTACATCCAGGCCACTGACTGCTCCGCCGTCTTCTTTGGGCGCTCATTCTGCTCCACCATGAATGACCGATTCCACTCGGACCGCGAACATCGACATCCTCGTCTAGCTTGAAAGTCCATTCCGAGTCTCGCAGCGATGAAGGCATGGAAACGTTAGAGGATTATATATAGACATAGACAGCAAAAGTCGTCCTTCAACTTCTTTTTTCTGGCCAATGCATGATACGCAGCTAATTACTCCTCTCAGGTGCGTCTCCCTGCTTCTAGCTAGAACTGATATCATATTGCTCAATACTCGTCACAATGATACATGGCAATATCAGATCGCATCTTGTCCCTAGATTAGAAGTGAGGCTTTCGTGAGCTTCACCGTCTTCGCCATTTTCCTGTCCTCCGCTTTCCAACAAATAGCTGGTATTGGGTCTATGTTTTCAGCACTCTGTCATAACTACTAAGAACGTTGCCAACGTTATCCCCCACCAATAAGTATTTCTCCCATCACTCAACAACTCCGAGATACCCCTCCCGTCCAATTACATGCTCTCCTGTTCCCCGTCCGTTCCGCTCCGCCAATGCCAAGCTTGATATAGCGTGCGCCAAGAAGGCCCGCTTCCGACAGCCTGGACACTAACTCATGCGGGGTCTGTGGGGAACCGGTCCAGAACCTCCACAAGGTGTGCCAAGGTGTGAGGCTACGTTGGCCCATGTCATCATGTTCGGATGTGTTTGCCGCTATCATTATTAGTAGGTATGGAGGACAGTAGTGAGATGTATATAAAGGCTGCCGATGCTCGCCGGATACAGATTTTACACCACAATTCAACCACCATTCAATCAACATTCTTCCACATACCTTTTCACGAGAATCGAACACCAGATCAACTACGAGTTTAACCCAACTCGAAGAACGCCAGCTCGGGACGCCATCCACACTACCACTACCACTACCAAACCAGCCCCTCGGACTCACCATCACAACCAACCACAGCATCTTGCGGCCACAATCGCAGTAGCAATCAAGCAACCCCCAATACACCCCCACACCCACCAAATAAAATGGGCTGCGGACCCTCCCGAATGTCCAACCGTCGTCACGGCTTTGGGCATGGCGCCGGACCAGTCCATGTCGTCCACCTCGGCCCGCGCCCCATGATGGGTGGTGGCGGATACGGCGGAGGTAGGAGAATGGGGGCCAGGGCCGGATTTCCACCACCTCGACGGGGATATGGGGGCGGATATGGAGGCAGGAGGAGGTGCTAGGGCAGTTGAATCGAAAAAAAACCCCTCGAGAGTATGTGAGACGGATTGGACGCAGGAAGAAGGTGCGGCATTCTGTGCCTTGATGATAGATTGTTTGAGTATGCGGGTTTGTATGGGGCGTTGACTGGTTTATTTTATGGGTTTACAGAGGTTGTGCTCCACTGGCGCGCTTTTGGGTGGTTGGTATGTTCTGTAGTAGTAGTCCTTGGTCTTGTATATATCATGTTTATAATGAGGAAATACAAAGTTTATGAACTCAAGGCTGTCAACCACTATTACAAATTGATACTGCTGATCATCACTATCCAGCATTTCCCAGCGACCTCTTACTCTACGTCTCCCTCGAGCTCAAACAAATCCCCACACCACCAAACATAGAGTGTTTTCCCGATGCCTATTCCAACCACTCCCATCCACCTCATCCTCTCTACCTCCCTAAGAATGTTTTTATCCCCTCGCATCCGTACTGTAATAAACCTTTCCTTCCAACCTTCCCAAGCCAAACCCACGCATTGTTCCGAACGATAATGTCTTGTAGCTTTGCAAGTGTCGCGCCCCAGCAACGCTTGCCAAGCTCTATACAGCCTGCCAAGCTCCTTTAGCACTTCCTCTGTTCGAGCCTAGTGCTCTCCTTTATGTATAAATACAAGCTGCTCCGCTCCTTTGAGCGGAGCAGTGCCTGAATTTATTGTTTCCAGCTCTCTTTTCCTCTACAGCAAGAACGCCAAGACTTCATCTAGGAGCTCCACCGTAAATTATTATTTTGCAATTCCGCTTTAAGATTAATATTAATTTAAAATAGAGCTCTCATGATGCCTTCCTGTAACATTTTAGTACCCGAGCTGGCTTTTCGTATATGGAGAAGAAAGATTTTAAACGACAGTGAGGGGGTTTTATATACCGCAGCACAGACGTCCAGACTGCATATGTCTTCAGTTTACCGGGTTTAGAGTGACTGCCTCCATGGAAGCTCCCACGCTCGAATTTTTGGACCTCGGTGTGGCCGGACGGCACACAGGGTCGTCAACATTGATTTTTGGTGCGTGAGGTTTCTCATGGGTTTGTGGGTAAGTTTTTTTTAGTAGGAGAGCTTGTGCATTCGCCCGATAGAAGGTCGGTTTAGCTTCAAGAGGAGGAAGTACCGACACCAGACATGTCTAGTTGGTACTCTGTTTTCGATCGCCATTGCTCTATTGAGTTCATCTTTTAGCCATCGACAGGGCCGGAGCACAACCGCACATGAGCATTCTGTATTTGGCCCTTTAGTCCCACGATGAGTATTTCACTTTTAGTGTTATATGGGCTAGTGTACAGGCATGGGAGGGAGTGAGTGGTTATGTTTTCCATTGCAGGGATCTGGACCGGACATGTCTCTGGTATCTGCATTTCCGAGGCGGCCCCAAACGAGCATGTACATTTGGTCTGCCTCACTGTAGTTTTGTACAACCAGTTAGAAGACACCGTGTTATTTTCGACACCTAGGATCGCAGCATGATTGGTATTCAATCTAGGTGTAAGGGCGAGGTTGCAGTGCCACATGGAACTGACCTTGTTTACTTCATAGTACCCCATGTAACAAGTAGTACAAAGTGTATTGATTAGGGAGAGGAGCTGCGGCGCCACTTATGTACTAGCGACTAGAACCGTAAACAATACATGCCGGAATGATAATTGCCTCTTAACACCCCATGCATCGAAAAATACGGCTTTCAGTGTCATAGCCTAATCGGAATGCCGGATTTAAGAGAGCTCAGGGAGCAGTAAAAGGTAATTCTATCCTTGCTTTACAGGTAGGTGGAGAAGAAGACAAATCAAACATCACCAGGTCTGGTTGTTTACTTTAAAGGTCGAAGGTTTTGTCTCTATCGCCTTCGATCTGCTTGTTTTTCCTACTCTGGAACCCGAATCTCGCATCATCATTTGTTTGCACTTTTCTTGATATCTTCATCGCTTTGAGAGACTTGAAATCTCAATGCTATCCTGGCTTCTGCCCATGAAAGAGCGATTGTGTGGATGGGATCTTGAGTTGGTAGAATGATCTCCGGCAGTCATGAGCTTTGGATAGGGTGTATTCAGTATTCAAAAATACTGTCCTCGAACAGACATTGGCGCCCTTTTCTCTGAATTTCCGGACCAGCGGATACTCTAATCTCCATAGTTCGTCATTTCCGAAATTTTTGAATTCTTTGAGGCTACAACAGGATAAAAAGGAGGTGGGAAACTTTGAAATTCTCATGCCCAGAAAATATATGAGTTTGATTCACAAATTTTTCTGCGTCAAGGTGCGAATCCATAAAGTGAGGTCGAAAAGGTTTGATTCATCTCGCTGTCCCGAGGAGAAGAAGGCAGGGGAGCAGTCAGACAGGAGATTTCGGTACGAAGTTTCATTCATGTGACCAAATGAGAATCCGGATGGAGACATGACTGCATCTCTTTACTTTTTTGAGCTCCATTCTCCTTTCTCCGTGAAACACTTCCATCTGTATTTTAGTCACTCTAACGTCATGACAGCAAACTGTTGCACTGCCTTCTGCTCTTCGGTTCCCATAAGGAAACCATTCTGATATTTTCATGACTTGTGATTCGGTAATATAATGATTCTAGACAAGTTGGTCTTTGATAAAGTTTTACGTTCTTTCAGAAAGAAGGAGAGGAAATCCGTATTGTAGACATGCATACAATATATATAATGCTGGCACATTTCGTAGTAGTGTTGAACGTTCATTGAAAGCAAACACTTCTCTCTCTCTGCTCTTTTTTGGAACCCTAATCTCCAGTCTCCATGTGATGAAGATATGGGGTTTTAATGCTCTCCATAGAAACAGCAGCTCATGAATTTACTATGTAGTACCTTTTTGCTCATCGGTTCCACATCTCTGATTCTTTGTTTCAATTCGGCATAGAAAAGTAGCGAGAAGTATTTGGAATGCGGACAAGACCTGTTCTCGTGGCTATAGATGAATACTTTCCCGCCCGTCCTCTGCATGGTCTTTCTATGTATGGGAATTTTGACACGATGTAGAAAGAGGCCATGTGACCAAGTGTATTGTATTTGTGGTCGGAAAGAGAGATGATATAATAAGACAGGAGGGGGGCTGGTCTCCAGCTTGCAGAAAATGCGCATATCTAACATCACAATCCCCGTAAACAATCTATCCCCGACTATATTTTAAGTGGGAAGATCATAGTCAATCTTGGTCTGGTACTAGACTTCTAGTACTCTTTAGGGAGCATCAGAGAACTTTTGATCCTCGGAAGAGATGTTCGTGGAGTAGAATTAGCACCGACCAGAGAACAATGGCGTTACGCGTATATCTAAAAAGTGCATAGAGATGTAGAGAAGATCTTTTGAAGGCTATAAAATGAATATTGCGATCCTTGCCTCTATAGCTTTTAGTGGGAATCCTAGCAAAGATTATCCATATCTCATATTTGTTAGGCTTTTGGCGTCGGTATAGTGGCGCATACTCTTTAGGTCTAGTAGAGCAAGAACATGAGTTGTAGTAATTTAGGCTTGCTATGAATTTGAAAAATGAGAATATGTGTGGACAGAATGATGAATCTTTTCAAAGCGACTTCGGAAACCTAGCTGAACTCACATGTATGTGAATCAGTATACGTTTCTGTTTTAATAGTGCTTGATTGCTACTCGCTGTCATTTGTTACTTTTAAGAGAGGGGTTCTCATGACTGCGGTACTGCAGCCTTGAGCGCAGACGGAAGCTCAAAAGAGCACTTCGTGAATATGTGCTCAGTCATTGGGGGTTTCCCTCAAAGGTTGGCATTTCTATATGTTATGGTATGGTATAGACACAACACCCATATGAGAGGGTGCCGTAGTGCCCTCTAGTCTTCACTCCAAAATATGGTTCCGGACTTCATTTGTTGCTGGAATGCCCCTTCTGTAGTACCGTTGCACGTCTTTGCGCACGCAAAGGATAGATATCGAGTCTCTTACAATGTCTCCTAAGAGGATTTACCCATCTTACACACCATAATAGTAGTTAATTTTGCTTTTGTTCCCAATCTCACATGCGCGACGTTGTGTTAGCGTAGCCAGCACTCTCCCATTCTGCAAAAGTGTTTGAATTTGGTCCCCAGGCTCCGTCGGCCTTAAGAGGCATGGTTTCGATTTTCGACTACTGGAATTTATAAAGATGGATATAACATGGAGTACAAAATCGATAGAGGTAGGTAGTTGTTAAGCGACAGGTATTCTGGATGAACTTGTGATATTTTCGGTCGAGATTTACTCTTAAATCCCTTCTTCCTGGCCAGTTCAATTGAATAATTGATAAGGTGTTTCCTTTACATATATACGCTAGTCCCTTAGTGCGGCTAGATTCCTCACATTGAGCGTTAAAGTATGCCTTTAAAATTCGCTACTACATCAGGTGGCACAACAGATAAATTAAAGAGAAATATAGTAGGAGAAAGAGGGACGTGAAGGAATTTTTCTATTTTTGCTGATGGTCGTTCTAAGCATGACTGGTAGGGGAACGTCGTAATCATACCCTATGCTCTCAGTCAAATAAATATACCTTTCATCCACCAACACGGAGCCTCTTGCCTTCCTCACAGTAACTCGCCAATGGTGAAAATTTCTAGAGGAAAAGAACGGTTTTGCATGTTCGATGTTTAGAGTTGGAGCATTTTTCTGGATGCCTCCTTCGACAAGAAAAAATGGGAGATGGCAATGGAAGATGGAATTCTTCGGGAGAAGCAAAGAAAACCGGTCCAAATAAAGGCGATATTTCCAACCAAAAAAAACACCAAACGTTTGGTCTAAACAAGAAATGGAATCCGCGCCGGTCTACAACACAATTAAACGAAGACCCCCATAATGGCCGAGTCTACAAATATGAATACTCCAACGAAGAAGTGTTTGAAATTTTCCGGAAATCGAAGCATGGAACACGGACAGTTCCGACGGATGTGGCTGGCGTGGCAGCTAAGACCATTTTGGGTGAATCCTTCGCCTTTCTATTGTCGATACAAACCCGGCCGCCCCATTTCTCTTCACCTCAATCTACGCACAAAATCCATTATGTCGTGGGTGTCTCTCTCCAGCGTCGTGGTTAGAAGCAGCGAAGTCTAAAGACGTAATACCTATTCTTGTGGTTAGAATCACTGTCCGAAGCCCCACACTTAGTTCCTCTGTTTCTCCAAGATAATGACTGGTGGTTCCATGGAGAGATTGGGCCCCCACAGGACTCAAAAGCAGCTCGAAATCAGAGCGTGATGGAAAATCGCTCGGGACGCAATCTCATGTTGTGAGAGGGGCGCAAAGTCTCCGGTACACCCAAACCTGTGCTTGAAAAGGGTAGATGGCCTTACCAATAAGTGCGCGGAGAGCATCAACTTCGTTTAGAAATATGGTTCCAAACTTGAAAGGTCTGAAAGACTATGCGATGGGGTTTCTCCCGGGGATCTCTTTTCTTACGACGCGTTCAGAGTCGATATAAAAGCCCCATTCCTCGCTCTGTAATTTTCCATCCCCACAAACCTCGATATCTGAAAGATAGAGCTAAAAAAATAACGCCAACTCGGCACGAATGTTTTGCCTCGGTCCCAAGTTTTTAGAAGAACATAAAAGAGGATAACCCGAATGATCGTATGATTGTGGCAAAAAGCATCTAAGGATGAATGTAAATACCTGCGCGCGAAAGAAAACAGCAAACTAGTCGTTCATGTGGAGTTTCTCTTGACTCGGAGTAAAAGGTCAGGAGGCATTACTACGTATCAAGTACAAAATCGCGGATCCTACGGGCCCATGGATGTCGAACCTCGCGGAGACGAAAGTTTATTTCCCGGGCTTTTAGTACTGTATCAACGAAAAATCATGGCTATCACGGAGAGATGTTGATTCATGATGACTGTCGACTTTCTCACTCCCTAAATACTAGCTGTTCAGCTTGATGAAAAGACGAACCCAGGAAAAATCATGTCTAACTTCTTCCGCAAGCCGTTGATCGCTTAGATATATGCTTTTCCCCTTCTTTACAGGACTCCGTATTCTCTAGTCGGACTGAAAGTCGATCCACCCATATTTACGGGTCCTCGCTTTCTACAGCTCCAGTTTTAAGATGGCATTGAAACCCAGTCAAGAACTTCGTATGTGGCTAGGGAACTGTGGTCTCCAACCGCAATGATATCCGAACCACATGTGGAGGAACGGACGTGTGGATAGCAGATACAAGGCCGAAAGAAGGAAATCAAGTCAAAAATAGACATGTCGGTATCTGATGAGGTAGAGCTTTGCGAAAAATCTAATCCACCTGAGCATAAATTGTTGGAATCGAGGAAAATGAGAAGAGCTGATGATGATGACCATCATTTCAATTGCACGACCATCACTAGAAGAACCTCACAACGATCTTCACTCGAGCTTACCACCGAGGCCAAGACCCTCCAGCCACCCATTGATCACTTTCGCACTCTCTTCAGGCGCCTCCTCGGCTCCAAAATGTCCGATTCCATCCCCCAATGCATAGCTCTGAATATCGACTCCCTCATCCACCCAGTCTCTCCACTCCTTCGGGAAATTATACCGCGTGCCAATATAATCATGACTATATAGCAAGAGAACAGGAGACTTGATCTTCCTCCCGGCTTTCTGATCCTCCTCTTGGGCTTCGATATCCGTGGTTGCGCCAGCTCGGTAGTCCTCATTCGATGCTATGATCGTATGCGGCTGTTTGAAGAACCCACCATAAACGTTTAGGCTGTCACCATCCTTTAACTTTTCAATGCCCTTGGGGTTTTTGCCGCACCAGCGCAGCGTCATCTCTTGGCACCATTTGTCGCCGCCGTACGCCGTGATCATTTTGGTGGCGAGCTCGACGTTGGCGAGCATGGGCCAGTGGAAATAGCCTACGACTTCTTTTGCCTTCGAGGAGGCGGCCCATTGGGTGAGAGTCGGGACCTGATATTATCAATGGAATGGTCGAACGGGAATTTATAGAGATTGCTCCTCACGATGTCAATCAGGCACACTCCGAGGATGTTGAAGCCATCAGCTCCGCTGACAGCTAGACGATGGGCTACTCTTGCTCCTCGATCATGTCCGATAAGAACCACAGGGAGAGCAGCTGTAGATGACCCGCTGCTTGTTCGCTTAAATTCCGTCTTGAGCGCCGATAGAAGAGTATTGCCGATTGTGAGCTTGTCATTTTGCGTGATCGGCGCAGAACTTCCATAGCCGGATAGGTCAGGCGCGAAGATTGGAGCGTTGGAGGGGAGAAGAAGAATCAACTGCAAACATCAGACATCAAGGCTAGAGAGACAGACGTGAGCAATTACATGGCGCCACCTGACAATCGAATAAGCATCTTGTTTTCGGATTCACATTCAATGCTTACATATATGAAGACTCGGGGTATCCATGAATGAGCAATAGAATTGGATTCTTCTCCGAAGCTGTACCTAGACTGCGACTGTAACAGCATACTTGAGCGTCATTCACTATCATTTTAGATAGTCCTAGCGTGCTGAACTTTTGGTCCTGGATTTGCGCTGCGGAAGTCGCCATGATGTCGTTTTGAAGGTAGCAGATGATGTAGGGTGGAGGGGAAACAAGGGAATAGCAACCAGTCCGATTAGCTGCAAGTGCGGTAATGATTAGGGGCGTTCAACTTATACAGTCATAACTACGTTGCGCCCTTTTGTCTCCGCGATTTGTAAAATATGGATGACGTGATGAAACCGAGGTTAGGCCGTGTTGGACGTCTGCCAATCACGGCTAAGCTGATTGAGGGTTCGCGGGGAGAAAACATGTACGTCGAAAGGACGTGAAGCATCGCACAAGTTGTGAGAAAATATAAGTAGATGAAAACTCTGGGTATTTGTTTGCTTTTGAAGTGGTAGAAATCCTCCTCGTTCTGACGCACGGTTGAACGACCCCATAAATCCGGATGAACCTTTCGATGAAAACCCTAACGCCTTCGCTATGCAGATGCTATGTAAGTGGAAAAACTCACTGTTCCCTCGCCAATATCATTTTCGCTCTCTCGGCTGTTCTCCTTGTCTTGCCTTTTTTAGTATGCCGCCGTTCATTCTCATCTCTCCTCTTGATAGCTTTCAGCTCCTCGTTCTTAATCTCTCCGGCCTTCTTGATTTGCTTGGGTATTTGTCGGTGGGTTGCAATTCGCTTGATCTCAGGCATATGCGCGTATCGTTCCTTCAGAGCGTCGTCGTACTGCAATTTCTGACGAAGAGCAAATGACTTCACGCCCTGTCTCGAGGACGCCTGCGATCTCCAGAGGCGGACGTTTCCATCATCGCTGCCAGAAAGAACATAGTTGTTATCTGGAGACCAGGCGACCGAGAACACCCTCTGCATGCGCTTTGTATGGTAGATGTCTCGTGAGTGCCCTTTGGCGCGCTCCCAAAGTCGAACTGTTCGATCGTAGGATCCGCTAATGAGCTCTTCTCCGGTGGGACTGAACTCCACGCTCATAACAGCGGCGACATGTCCACGTAAAACGTTGAGTGCCCTGCTCATTTTTCTCATATCAAAGAGGTAAACGTTATGGTCTTCGCATGCAACGGCGAAATTGAATGCTTCCATTGGATTCCAAGATATCGAATTGCAGGCGAAGTTCAGAACATTGCGATGGAGGGGGGAATTTGTTCGTGTGTCGTACACTACATTATCATTAGCAAATGGTTCGGGTGACGCTGGATGAAAACTTACGAATGACAGCGCGATCAGTCGCGCATGATGCGAGTATTGAGGTTTCGGTCTGATTGAAAGACACGGCGTTGATTGTGTCAATTGCGGTCGGCCATGATAGAGTTTGAACTGGTGTCCCCGCCGCTCGAGTGACGTCGTAGATGGAAATGTTACTGCTTGCAGCAGCGAAGGAAGGAATCGACCGGTGGTGGGAGACGGAAGTAAAAGCGTGATTTCCATGCCACGTTGACACGGGTGGAGCCTTCGAGGTGGAATTATAAGGATCGAAAAGCTTGATGGTTTTATCGCTTCCGCAAGTGAGCAGCTTCTTGTCCCGTGTCCAGCTCATTCCCTTGACGATGTTTTCATGCGCCTGGCTCTGCCATATCTCCTGCCGACTCGTGAGGTTCCAGACTTTGACAATGCCGTCGCCGCTGCCGGATGCAAAATGCTCGAGTCTGCGACTGTAGGTTAGCGGCAATTCGGAGCTTTTCGACGGGCACTGCTTACGACTCTGGGTCTTTCGCAAAGCTATAGACGCCATCGACATGGCCGGGCTCGAAGCTCGCAAGAAATGGCTGTGCGAACATGCGGTCCAACTTGGTCGCATTCAGAGCTCTGGTGTATTCCCTCGCTCGCTCGAAAGGGTGCAAATTTGGGTCCAGATTTCGCGACTGTTTGGCGACATTTGACCCTGGGGCCTGGGCCGACGCAGCGGACCTGCTGAGGGCCTTGATCTTCATCCTGCGTGTCGAGGTTCGTGGTGCGATTTTGGCGGCGGGAGCTCGAGAAATTTCGGTGAGGACGGACGCCAAAACGCCGAGGTTCTGCCGGGCCGGAAAAACAAGCGAGCCGCGCACATCCACATTTTGGCATCTGCGACTTCTTCCCAATACGACCAACACCCATCTCCACCCCCCGCGACAAACAGCAAAGATGAAGTTGTGAGTTGCCCTGAAACCCCTCGAGAGACGCATTGGAGAGACGCGGAATGGACTGCGAGACTGCGCTGGGCAGATTCTTCCGCGAATTTTCAATTGCTGGCTTTTGGAGCACCCACAATGGCGAAGGGAACACTGCTGACTTTATTTTCTCTGCAGCCTCAAGGTCGGACGTGTTGTCGTACGTTAATTTCCATTCGAACTGCGCTCCGCAGCCCTCTTACCGTCTCTCTAGATCATCACCCGCGGTCGCTATGCCGGCAAGAAGTGCGTCATCATCCAGCCGCTGGACAACGGCACCAAGTCGCACCCCTTCCCCCACGCCCTCGTCGCCGGAATCGAGCGTTACCCGTCACAAGTCACCCGCCGCATGTCGAAATCCAAGCAGCAGAAGAAGTCCAAGGTCAAGCCTTTCGTCAAGCAGGTGAACTGTACGTGGTGAAGGATTTTGAAGATGTGGAGCACTGTACTGACGAGGGCAGACACTCACCTCATGCCCACCCGGTACACGCTTGAGCTCGAGAACCTGAAGGGTGTCCTTCAGGCCGACACATTCAAGGAGGTTTCACAGCGCGAGGATGCCAAGAAGACCGTGAAGAAGGCTTTCGAGGAGAGATACCAGTCGGGCAAGAACAGTAGGCACCTCCGACTCGGCATGCTATTGGGTTACACTAACGATTGACAGGGTGGTTCTTCACTCCATTGAAATTTTGAGCTTTCCATCTATGGCGGGGCGTCGACGGGAATGGGCTGACACAAGTGGAGATCCTGCATGAGCATGTCGGTGGATATCACGGGATGGACGGGACACAAAAGCATCCCGCCATCGGGGCATGTACTTCGGCTTCTTAATCAAAGCATCAAAAATCTTCTGGGCACGTGTCTAGGTCAAATACCACAACGATTTCTTAGGTTTTGACTGGCGTCGATCCACATTCGTTCCGAGGGTCCGTGACGTCTCTCTCGCAATTAGAAAGAGAGAGTGAGAGGTGTAGCTCATAAAACACGGATCTCACATGTGACACGAAAGACTCCAGGCTCACAGATTCTCGACATTATCTTAACCACACCCAATCTATCCCTAATTTCCCTGCCGAAGAACCGCTATCGAAGAAGAAATCCGCCAAAAGCCCATGTATGATAGGAGAAGATGAACAAGCAGAGCAGAGCAGAGCAAAGCAACACACGGATATGCGAAAGAAAAAAAATGAAATGAAAGGTATCTAATCAACCGAGCAGGAACCACAGATATAGCCTGCCCACGCGCCTCTTCCCCTCACGCAAGGCCTCGCAGCTCTACTGCTTGACCTCATCGACCTTCTTGCTCGTCTCCTTCTTGCCCTTGGCCCAGTACTGCAGCAGGTAGTTGTACCCATCGTGACCGATCTTGAGCTCGGTGCTCAGAAGCGCCTTGGCACTCTTGACGAGGCCGTCGTCGCCCCGCGTCTTCTGGTACTCGTCCTGCCAGGTGCCTAGCACGTACTCCTTGCCCTTGCCCACGACGGCGAAGGGCAGGCCTGCGAGCCCGGCGACCGTCTCCTTGAGCTTGCTCGTGTCTTCCTTGACGATGGGGAACTTGGTGTCGACCTTTGACAGGCCCGTGTAGCCCAGCTCGTCGGCGCGCGAGAGGTACGGCGACAGGTATGAGTAGGGGGTTTGTAGGTACGGGTGCAGCGGCGAGACGAAGCGTTGGTAGGTCTGCTGGAAGAGGGACAGCGACTTCGCGCCGTACGGGTTCGCCTTGTAGAATTCGACCGAGTCGTGCACGACGGGGTAAGTTTGCAGATGCTGTTTGCGATTAGCCTGGTGCCTTCTGCGCTGCGTGACGTCTCGTCTTGTTCCCTTTTGCGCGTCGAGCAACCCCCGAACTGAACTGGAGCTTTTCGAGATTACCATCGTGGAAACGATTGGCGCCCTGGATTGTGGGTGGAATGCTGGTTCGTGGGGGCTTTCCGCGCGGGGCTTGCTTGGGTTGGTCTGGGAAAACAGGATTCTCGCTACGTACCGATAGGACCTTGGAATGCGGCGTCTCGCCGTTGGTGATGGGAGCGCTCATTTCGCCGTTGGTAATCGGGGATTCAGCGTGCGGCATGGGGAAATCGAGAATATGCGTTTGTTGTCTGTGGTGCACCGTGAATATGTGGGTTTGTGGATGGAGAACAGACGCGGCAGTCGTCCCAACTTACCTGTCTATGTGTGCGCTGTGACAATGACGGCACGGTGGGTGTGCAGTCTGAAAATGGCGCTGCGTGTGTTTTAGAATGGTGAAATGGTGAAATGGTGAATGGCAAATGGGAAATGGTAAATGGCATGTGAAAGCTGTGTTATCGATAACGTACCTGAAGTGTAGAATGGTATCCTCGCTGTTGCAAGAGAACGAGGAGAGGATGGGAGCAGAAGCAGATGCTAGAGGAAGGGCGGTAGGAGCAATATAATCAAGGTTCGACGGAGGTTGGGTGATATTGGGTGATTGGTGATGTGGACAAAACAGTCTTGGAAGTCACCATTCCGCGTGCGACGCTGGCATGTGAAAGGAGGCCAAAACGTCACGGCCACGATAAGGCACACAAGATCCACACTTCCCGTTTTCTCTCTGTCCGCGAGCAGCCTCAAGACCCGTTTATTATGCGGGCTGCCTGCGGGAAACGCCCTGAGCCTTGTCGACAACTCGGTACCGTGTGCAGTTCGCTGCGGATGGCCGCGCCTGCCATGTGCATGTCAATAGTGCGCTGTCGACATTCGTGGATCAGTTTGTTCAATGTGGACTCCCGCTTCACATTTTGTACTTCATAACAGTTGGTTCGGCATCCATCGTCTGGTCATATCCGCCCCGGATGATATGGCGATTGTCCAACCAGGTCGACATGCGCCGCAAAATGCCATATGGGAGGCGATAAAAATATCAGCATGGAATGAGGGGTCATGCGCGGCAGCTCCATCCATCCTGCAGTCCAATTGGCTGGCAACTCGGCCTTATCACAGGAAATGCAAGGCAGGCAGCGAACAAGCGTTGGATTGCGTCTCCGTTATGTCAAAGGAGCAGCGCACATGTGCGACATGCATGCGCAGGCGAGGCGTCAACGGTCGGTCGGGCCATTCGTCGTCTTTGTTGTTGAGAGATGAGAGCACGAACGAGGGCGATGCATGTGAAACTCTTGGGCAGCGAATTGTCCAATTGGCAATCCTTGCCCAGCACCGTGTGCCCTTTCCGGTGGCGTCGTCCGTGCCAAGCGTCGACTTGCTGAATCAGCCACCAGCACTTGGACGCTGAGGGCGGCTGAAAGAACACCACGCCTCGCTCTCGTGATTTCCATATCAGATGTTGCCGAACCCACGCCTCGGTATGGCAAGAATGCCCCTAGGAAGGAGATTCGACACTGGATGAGTCCGGGCGGAGTTCAACCATCGCCTCGGGCGTCTAGCGATCGAGGGAGCGATTTCAGCTCCCTTGCGTGATGCGTGAAAGCTACTTTCACGTGCTTGTGCCAATGTGCGCTGTGGCTGATCGATGGACCTCAAGCGACTCAAGCGACCCAAGCGAGCTCAACGTACTGGGGTGCGACGGGGATGCGCGCTGATGATCGACTTGTTGTTGAGGTTAGTTCAACGACATGTCGTTGAACTGCCTCTACCTACATATTCGCGGATGCATTGTGCGCGCTGTTCCGGGGTAGGTGATGGAGCGATGGCACGATGCTAATCACTACCACACCTCTAGGAGTCGATCGTGATGCAGGGTCTCGTCGCGCAAAGAAGAATACACCGTCACCCTTCCACCCTGAAAGTTCGTGGTGTTGCGGAAGACTCGTACACAGCTTCGCCAAGACTTTTCCAAACTTCATACTGGAAAAGATCTCTCGATTGAGAGGTCAATCTCATCTCGAAATCATCTTTAGAAGCCAGTTCCTAGTGTGAATTCCACCACTAACACTTTCCTTTCTCAGCTCATGGGCTCCTTGTAGGTACTTCTTACCAGCTTCTCCACATTCTCTTATCAGTCCACTTCTCACTTCTCCGCTTTCCAAGCTGCACACCCCAGCTTCTTTCATCAAACTTTATCTGGACAGCTGGCGCTCACTGCCGGAACATGGAAATCCCGAATCCCCCCTCTCCTGGTGCATGAGTGCAGATTTCCGTCCGTCCAGCTCCGCTAGCTCTCACAGCGACGTGGGGTTGGGACACTAACAGAGGAACGTCCCGTCTGCTCCTGGGGGTCCTAAACTGGCGATGACCAATAGTGAACAACACACGGATTTGTTGAGGGTCGTTGTGACACGCGACGGGAAGGCGACTCCGAGATCCGTAATATTAAATTTGACGTCCTGTAGTAATCTCTCTCCATCACGCATTACATGATTCAAGCAACCTTCGTTCAGCAAATCTGTAGGGCGGATAAGTAAATTGGTATCTCAAGCGCAACCCCTCTACTCTGTGTCGTACTCTATATAAGCCTTTCCAAATATATCATTCCCGTTCTTCGCCCTCACAAACAACACTCCTTCTCTCAGCAACACGCCTTCTCTTTGCGCGAACATGATTTGAAGCTCATACTGAAGATTGTAGATGTAACTGTCCTGTCTGAATTTCCACCTCTTTTTGAATCGGTTGAGATTGGCATTTCGCAAATCGACGACAACCTCGCCTATTTTATGTACTCCTGTGCGAGGATGAGCGTCATTTCGCGAGGAGGGAGTTAGAAGCGTCCTTACTTGGATGATCCTCCCGGCGAGGCGGGATGTCAGCACTACAGGAATAAAAAGGCAGCTTGAAGACTAGTGTCTCGTGCTTGTACCACGGCTTGCTAACCGTTTGGCATATAAAGGTGTTTTCGTCAATCTTCTCGCCCTATTCCCGACATTAGTGGCGCTTTGCATATTGACACTACGCTGAGTACGTACTCTCTTCACCTTCCATACCATCGTACCCCGCGAGTATGTCCTTCCGTTGAACTGGCTAACATATTTGTGTCTCGCGTCATCTACGCTCGGGTCATAGGGCAGGTCGAGTTGAAATCCGTAGTGCCGACGACATCGGCGAGATTTGACCATGATGCCGCCTAACCCGCGGATTGCTGCTCCTCTGACAACAGCTATCTGCCTAGACTCGGACTTAGTAGAGGTTCGACTTCGTACGCAGGCTGCTTACGGTTCGTCTGGGCAAATGACCCTCACCCCTCCATGGCCCTGGCTCCACTGTCGGAGGGACTGCAGTAGGTATTGCGAATCTCCAAATCCTCCTACCAACAGGATTTTCTACTTTTGGTAAGCTTAGCGATTGGTGAGTTTCCAGAGCCACTCACATTTATTGGCTGGCCGCTATGCAATTGAGATTGCCTCATCTGCTCTCCCAACATTGCTAGAATCTTCTCAACAACGGGCCTGAACCAACTCTCAAGATCCTCTGATGAAAATGTCACCTTCCCCTCGTCTGCGTCATAGTTCTGAGACTCATCTGCCCCCTCCATGGCTAAAGTGATCTGGTGCTCAGCTAGAGGGTCCTGGACTAGGCCAAAGTCTCGTTTGCAGAATTCGAACTCTTGCATAAATTTGCTCCCCGGACCCCTTCTCTCGAAAGGAATACTGGTGAATGCTTCACCAAATGTAGCAGTCATCCACTGGATGAACAGTCGATCGATGTATGTCGATCCACACTTCCCCCCTTCGCCAACGAGTAGCTCTTCGAAATCCAACTCGGGTTGAACAGCTTTGATTAGATAGGTCGTGATGTCCTATTGTGGTAAGCGTCTCACTCGTGAACTCTCTCTACTCACATACCACAGTTCCCCCACCACAGTCACAAATTAAAACTCGATCGCCAGGCTAGTGTATAATTAGTAACGGTATGCACAAGATGCCAACAAGCGGTACAGTGGCACTTACAGCAACCTGCACTTCGCTGCCTCCAGTTGTCACCCTGCTGAGAGCAGTGATCGCCGCGGCCTCCGGCTCAGATATCAAATTGACATGGTCTCCATGTCTGGTCCCAAATCCCGCCAGCCTGGCTGCTTGCTGGGTGTTTGACTTGGCAGAGTCGGACCAGATCGCCGGCACCGTGAACCAAAACTCAATCGGCGTTATCCTCAGTACATCAGCACTGAAGCGGGCATCCAGAATTCTCATTGTGAACTGATATATCTCCTTCATGTAGTCCCCGCAGACTTGCGTTGCGGTCTTGAACCGCGGAAGCTTCAAGACACCATCTCCTTCGCTTTGTCGCAAATCCGGATCGTCGTACATGGTTGTGGCGCTTCGGTCGAGCCGTAGCTTGAACCACGTGTATGACTTCATTTTGGCGGTGACATTGAAGCCAAAGCTGGGAGAAGTCAACCCGGAGTTCTCTTCGGGATATGCGATTCGCGATGGGGTTTTATTGTTCACGTCAGTGAAGCGTCCGGGCCCTGGCCAGTTCTTAATGACTATGACGTCCCTAGCTGTCATATTTGTAGGCACATAGCTGACACCTGTGAAACGTAGTTAGCCAACACATCTTTAAATCACAAAAACTGTACATCGACACTCACCTGAATAGGTTGTTCCAAAGTCGACCCCAACAATCAGCCTGTGTGCTACGCTGGGCACGGAGGGCACAGCGTTCCGAGACCCAAATGGCATGTTTTCAGTCATCGGTGTTCTACATAGCGACCAGCCTATTTCTTCGGCGGTGATGGAAAGATGAACAAGAGGCAGGTAAGGAGAGTGCCTTCATGGCGAACGCCAAGCAAGATCTCAGCCTCGTCACCCCCGTTCCTTCACTCCACATTTCAATGCCTAATGATGCATGACCGACCCCGCCATCTAGACTAGGCCACTAGCAAGGCAGTCTCAGCCTATTCCAATGTTATCGGACTGTTGGTGAGACCGCAACGCGCCTCTCCTCAGCTCTTCAGCTCTTCAGCTCTTGGCGTGGGGTTTTCTGCAACTTCTTCGGGCAGCACAGGCAATAACGCCACAAAGACAGCGCAACTTGCCGCCCATGCAGACGGGCGGGCTTCTAATCCGAAATACACCTACCGTTCCAAATCCCACTAGGCTGCTCTTCGCTCCTGTCTCTCTTACGACCGCCCGCTCTCAACAATTTACGGCCTTATGAGACTAAGGAATGGCACAGATATCTTGAAAGTGTGCCTAGTGATCTTCTTTTGTTAGCAATATATTTTCCCCCAAGATGATATGGAGAAGAAGCAAGGAGCACAAATCACAGGCGCCGGGGCGCTTCCCAACAACGCTCAGAGTTCCACGAGGTCCTAGGGAAGCTCCATTTTCGCATGATTCTGTATGTTCTGCTGATGGACACATTGGCCTTAGGAAATACATTCCCCTTTACTGGGCTGACCATGATTTAGGAAGAGCAGCGACGGCTTCACAAAAAGCCCGAGGAGGCTCTGCCCTCGAGGGCTATATCTGCGCTAAATGCAAATGAACCCGCTAGCCCTCCTTCTAGTTACACACGTGTGATACAAGAGCCTAACTGGGAAGAGCGCGAACGAAGGGTAGATCAACCGGTAGTCCCTCGGAAGCTGTTAGAGGGCTACAACATCAATAATCCACCTCGACTGCCACGATCGAGCATGCAACACTCACCCCTCGGACGTCCGCATTCTAATCCTCTAATTGACGGGCGTCGGCGATCATTAGATATGAGTGGGTTCAATATGGGAGTAGCATTGGACAAGTTTGGAGATATGCGGCTTGAAGTAACCCGGCTAAATGGTGAACTTCAAACAGTCCTAGGTGAAAGAGATTCATTTCGAGATCAGCTTGACCGAACCCAAGCAGAGCTTTTACATACAATGGATCTCCACAACGATGCTTTGATTGCGAAGGAGGCTATTGAGCATAGCTTTGAGCCTACGTCGAAAGAAAGCAAGAAGTTGAAAACAGAGAACGAATACGTTCGGAAGGAGTGGATCCGCTTGGACAAGATCATTGATTCTAGAGATGCAGAAATCCGCAAGTTGAAGACCAAGAGCAATGAGCAGGACGCAAAAATAGAAAAGCACAAAGTTATTCAACAAGAAGCACTCGACCATTTGGAAGCGAAGCTAAGAAGAGAGAAGGAAGCCGTTGAACGTCAGCTTCGAGAGGCCAACAAAGCTACCTCGGCCGAGAAGAGTAAAAATGACAAATTGAAGTCTGAGAAGAAGACCTTGGAGAAAACGATCAGTAATCTGGAAACAGCTCTAAAGGAAAGCCAGAGAGACGTCAGCGAGCTTGAGATAACGAAGAAGAGTCAAAAGACATCGATCGACTTCCTGGAAGGAGAACTTGCCCGAGAAACAATCACAAGGGACGAGCGAAATTCAGATGTCCGTAAAGCACAAGAAAGTGCTTTCAAGATGATGATGGAGCCGGCGATCTGGATGCCGAAGGCCGATACCGACATACGAAGAAGTCTTGACAGGCTGGGCGAGGACTTGTGGAGCTGGACGAAGTCGTGTGTCCGAAAGGACATCGATCCGAAGTTACTCAGAGGCGATGTTGCTCAAAGGATGCTGCGACGCATCTCACAGGTTACTGGTGGGAAGTATTACTTCAATCTTGAGGATCCACGTCACTGTGCGAAACTGCCAGCTCTCATCTGCATTTCAGCTATAACATCTCTCTTATACGCCAGATTGTTCAAAAATCCATTTTTCTGGCAGATGTCTGCAACAACCCATACGGACAACGACATATCGAGAGATACATATCAAGTCTATATAGATGCCATGGAAGGTAATCATCCTCTACTGTCTAATCCTGATATCACACTAAGAACCACAGTCGATGAAAAAGGCGCGAACGAATGGAGATGCCAAATGCTGAGAACGTTCGATCCCCATATCGCAAACGACGAGCAAACAGACACGGATTCCAAACCAGAGAAATGTAGAAGCGCTGCAGTACAATCGTTCATCAACGAGTTTCTCAGCAGTGACGCGAACATGTTCCTAAACCTCAACGCGATATCGAATGAAGCACGATTAAAGCAACTAGTGGCCATCGCCACAAAAGCTACTAGGTTATCCTATCATCTGTGGACTCATAAAACAAGACTCTCCATTCTGAATCTCGAAGACCTCAACCTGGAAGACGAAGGTGGGGTCATTAGGTACGAAAACGGGGCAGAGCTGCTACAACATCACGCCTACCACAACGTTGAGCTCAGCCGGGACGATCGTTGCCTGGATGGGAAGCCGATTGCTTTAATAACACATCCTGCGATTATCGCATATGGCGATCCATCTGGTGAGCATTACGGGGAGTATAAGGTTTGGAAGAAGGCTGAGGCATGGATGGGATGATACGGTGCTAGATAACAAAAGCAGCTCATCCCGAAGATTCGATTACGATATGGCATTACTTTTACAGCCTTGCCAGCTGCAAATTCAGGTTCTTAGCCGGACTGAAGCTGCCAATGATCTGTAACTATGTAGTACAGTTCTCTCGCTCCCGAAATGATGTGCTCTAACTAAGTCGGAGGAAACCATCAGTGCCTCAATCACATGAGTCGTATTCAATACTTTGATCTAGAGAAGAGCATAGGCTGAGGGACGTTTCTTTTTTGCCAATAAAGTTTGGGCGTTGGGGCGTTCTGAAGTTACAAGGCTGAGCTAATGGTACTTCGCGCCCACAGCTTCCAGCCTCAGTAGACGAGACAAAAATGCAACTCGTCACGATTCATTCCATTTCCGGCCAACTTCTTTCAGCGACGAACTTCATGCAGTGATATCGTGGCGAGCTGTCATTCGCAAACGTCTTCTTGTGGCATGGATCAACTGATCTTGTTGGTCGTGTGTACAAGGCTGAACATCAGCCTTGCTTCATTCCCGCAGTTCTAACATCGACTGCATCAATTGGCTAGGCTCCAACGACCCCTTCTGTATGAGCCTATTGGGTGGCTTTTTTTTAATTGGTCTGTGCTAGCTGAACAAGACTGAGGAGTTCGGCCATGAATGAAAGATTCTGGTCGCCCACGAGCACAAAAGCGAGCAATCGAATGCGCAGTGACATGAGGAAATTGTAGGCAGCCACATCAACCTTTTTCGGTTCGGAAAACTACAATGTTCAATATATTTTTTTCTCGCTCAGCCACCACAAGTTGGCGTGGGGGAACTTGCCTGAACTGCCTTTCGAGCAGCCTACCCCGAGGCCCAGCCTTGTAGAATTGACTGCCTTGTCCACTTTCTCTCGCTGCGCCTGCCGTCCAAAACCTTTTCATCTCATCCTCCAGCATCTCCTCTGTGTCTGAGTTCGCTCCGGCACAAGACACCTTGCAAGCTCTCCGCACAACAAACCTTGCGCCAGCCACATTCCATAGTAGAACATGTTTTCCAAGTCAATAGCCCTCATCATCCGCCTTGGGCAGCTTCTTTGCTCAACAGCAATCATGGCCCTCATCGGCAACATGCTATCGACGTCGTACTGGAACCAAATACCCCAGCCAGACTCGGCAACAGACAACGCCCCGGAAGTGAAGTTCACCATGTTCATCTCCGTCTTCTCGCTCATAAGTCTCTTCTTCCTCGGCCCCGCAAGCTGGAAGTACTTCACGAACCATAAAGTCTTCATCTTCGCCAGCGCCCTCGACGCCCTGAACCTCATCTTCTACATGAGCGACGGCATCGCGCTCGCGGCCGCCCTCAAAGTCCACAGCTGCGACAACCCCACCTACACAAAGTCGAACCCCATCACGCAAGCCAGTCCCAACACCAAAGTCCGGTGCCGCGAGGCCCAGGCCGCAACCGCCTTCGTCTGGTTCGGCTTCATCCTCTTCACCATCACCACCGCCTTTTCGCTCTCCATGAGCGTCGACGGCTTCGACATCCAGGTCCCGGAGTCCTACCGCGCGCGCCAGGCGGGCCGCGCTGCGCGGAGGAACTCCCGAGGCGCGGAGCAGGACCGCCCGGGGTATGGGATGGAGGAGGTGAATGGCGGGCCGATGGTGGCGGACGACCCGGCTGATTCGCTGAGGGGGAATGGCAGGAGGTCGAGGACGGGGTCGCTGAATGGTGGGTATTGGAATGCTGGCGAGCGTGATAATGTCGGGCACGTACGGATGCCGGGGGCGGCGTATGGGAGGGCTGGGGGAAGAGTTGTCAATATGCCCGTTGGGGATCCGGAGTTTACGGATGATGATGGGACGGTGAGGATGTAGGCATATATATATGCTTGGGGCTCGTTAGCGTTTCAGTCTCATGCAGGCAAAGGGACAAATAGACGCGACTATGCACATTGAGATTGGGAGAAGTGTATTATATCAGGGCTTTTTAAGCAACGGAACCAAGTACGCGGAGGTTAGTGTTGCTGCCATGCATGTATGGACGAATTAGATGGGGCGATACCAAGAGTGAATGTCTTACTAAGCAATTCAAGGGTGCTTTACTTCGATTCGTTTGAGAGTAATCCAGTGCTATACTAAAGTCGGTATACATAACCATATCCCCTTTCTTGATGATGTTCTGAGGTTTAATATCTTCACGCCTAATATTCGCATCATGAATAGCAATCAGGCCAGACGCAAGGCATCCGAAGAATGTGCGAGTAAGAGAAAGGTCGTCCTCGTCCATCTCTCGCTCCAGGAATAGCTGTAGGTTACACTCTCCAATAGTGCCCATGATTATGCCGACGTATTTAGGCTCCGTGAAGCTGCCAACCACTTTGACAACATGACGATGATCCACCTTCTTTGATGCTGACAACACCATTTCCACGCCTCACTCCACATATCCGCGGTGCCGCATCCTCACGCTGGAATGGCGCCGGGCGTATGTCTACAGCCCACCCAGTCCACCCCCGGATCGTTTCGAATCGCATCCAGCAAGTCGTCATTCACGTTTACGCAATTATACACCACCTTTTCTGGATACAACTGATCGAAAGAATGTTCCACATAAGGCGTCATGTCTCGTCCCACGGCGTGGCTGTGGTGCTTGAAAGAATGGCCTGGGCGAAGATAGACGATGAAGGTTTCTGGGGCGACTGAGAAGCCATCGGCGAGGTTGTCGCAGTATCGCATCGGTGCTTTGCGTGTCCGTGTAAAGTCAGCGAGAGGGATTTGTTTCTCTAAATGGTGGCAATAGGCCCCCATGGCGAGAATGGTGATAGTTGCTAGAATATTGCGCATTCTTGCTCGGATTCGCGTAGTGTAAGGTATTCAGCGGTAAGTTCCAGAGTTCTATGCCAGGTGCTCTGAGAAAGACCACGGTAGTCTTGACTTCAGTAGGATGTTCTTAGTGTTGATGAAGGAATTCGAAGCAGCGAGGTCATGAGAAGGTAGTGCTGAGGGCGTGCTAACTTATTTAAAGAGGTACCCAGGCACTCTGGGAATCAGGCAACCAATGCTTAGAACCAAGCCACTTCCTTAGTTTCAGGCCCCTGTTCGGTTGCGAAAGGGGATTTCTGAGGGTGGTAGGATCTTCGAGGTCCCCCTCAGAAACGCCTTAGGGTCGGATCTAGGCAGGGGAATACATACTTTGGCCTGAAGATGGAGCGCTGTTTGGTTGCTCCAGCAGATTTCTGGTAGAAGAATCAAATCTGCAGGTTAGTGTTAGGCTAAGGCTCGAAGGCGCCAAGGACAAAAATACATAAAACTACTAGATTACTACTCCAACTAGAGACTCTACATAGTGAAATCTGTCCGACCTCTCCCCCTTTATTAGTTGCTCAGATGCGCTGGAGGGTGTAGGTCCGTACTAAAGATTGGTAGCTCCAGTTGAAACTCGTCTTCCTGCCATCTATACGGAACGGAAGGCCTAATTTTATCTCCAGAAATCCACTAGGTTAGTTTCTCTTTCCAAGACCCCAGAATGTCTGGGGAACCGAACAGACCCTCATCACCTATAGCTTTATTGCGCAGCACGAGAGAAGAGAGTCGCCGGATGGCAGAATCATAGAAATTTGGTGTACATGAGAGGATGCAGGGGAAGGGTGATGAGAACGTAGTTGGTTGTATTAATAAGGGATTGTCGCGCCAGGTAGATGCAATCAGGGAGCTTGGGAACAAATCTATTGCCTAGAAACTCTACTCAGGAGCTTCTCTATATAGAGCTGGATCACGTGAGCGCGGGTAGCAGCGCCGCCGCATTATTGTTCCACGATCGTCTCAGCGCTCAGCGATCGCCTCAGCGATCAGGAGCTTGCCACAATAGATCATGAGCTCGGCGCGAGAGCTTGCCGCGACAGGGATATATACCAACAAAACAATGACAAGAATTTGAGAACCATGGCTATTTACTAGGAATAGAGGTAGGAACTGTAGCTACAGACGAAGAAAGTCAGCTGAACCAAAACAGATAATCTAGTCCAAAGACGCTATTCATCTCCATAGTGTCAGAAGTCGAACGAAAGAAGCTCTTCATAAACCGTCACAAACTACCGTGCCCTAACGACGAAAATGAAACTAAGGTACCTTTGGGGAATATGAAATAGACTTCAAGGGGGACAATGTGTACATCTTCGTAGCAGTCGGTCTACATAGAGGATTATTGGCCATTGCTTAACCTTCTTGTCGGCGGTGTGGTAAAGAATCTGAATGTGCGCTGGTAGCGACATCTAGTCATCATTTGTTGCCCACTTTTAACAGAGTAATCCTCGACACAAGCACATGCAGTGTTAGTACATAACCTCGAAGTCATCTATACTGTCAAGAAATTTAGCGTCGCTTGCCTCCCAAGAACATTGCTGCTCGACGTCATTGATCAACTTCACATGCTCCTTAGTTCGAGGCTTAATTTGGAAGGCGAACTCGGTCGGGTATGTCAGGATGCCCGGTTTCGGCTTAACGTCCACCTCAATCTCCTTTCCATCCTTCCCCACTGCCTTGCGAATGGTGAAAGCGGCCAGTGACTGCACGATATTGAGGTAGAGGCTCGAGTCCGCAAAGAACCGTCCAGGGCATATTCTGCGACCGTAGCCGAAAACTTCCATGGGATCAGGCCCATTACGGGGAGGGAGGAAGCGATCGGGGTCAAATGATTCCGGGTTTGGGTATACAGATGGATCGTGCATAAACCACCAGATAGCAGGGATGATCAATGCGTCCTTGGGGATATGGAGGTCGTTGTATTCGAAGTCTTCAGTCGTCGCGTGAGGGAAACCCATCGGCGCAACGGGCCACCATCTCATGGCTTCCTTGACCAAGGCATTGACATATGGCAGCTTCTCACGATCCTCAAAATCAGGCAGACGGCCTCTACCGACCACGCGGTCAATCTCCTCTTGAGCCTTGCGCTGCACATGTTCGAACTTGAGCATGGCTAAGGTAAAGGCGGTGAGTGCAATAACAGTAGTGTCTGCGGCAGCACCATAAAAACTTGCTGCAGTCCAGATAATAGCTTCCTCGTCGTCCTTGCTCAGCTTAGCGTGGTTTTCTCCTTGCAGCTTGTGGACAAGCTTCGACACATACGACGGTCGGTAGTTAGGACTAGCCATTTGGCTCTGGACAAACCGGTATGGAATATATGCTGATGCCTGAATGGACTTTCGCCATTTGCGAGCCGTCTTCTTGAATGTTGCACCGGGAAATCGTTCAGGAAGATACTGGAGGATGGAAATAGTGTCGACGGCCCAAGCCATAGGAGCAGCGGCGAGCGAGAACTCAGTCATCATCTTTTCGGCCATGTCAACCAGGGTGTCAGACTTATGGGGCTCGATAGCGTAACCGTAGGCCATTTTCAAGACGGTTGCACCAGCGGTGCTGTGTTCCCCCCGTTTTAGTGTATATCCCTCCTCAAGTTCAGATAAGATGGCCAAACTTACGTTTTGAAGTGCTCCAGCCATTTCTCGGGCTCTTTCAGTGACCGCACAAGCTGTCGCTTTACTTCAATCCTTTGAGCGTCGTGGAACTGCGCTGCAGTTATCTTGGTACCAAGCTCTTGATGGAGGTATTTGCGGTAGCGGCGAAAGGTGGGAGTGTAACCGTGGCAGACGACGACAGACTCATAGCCGCACAATTTGTTCGCCATGACCATGGTGGGCCGCCCAGAAGTCTTGCTCGAGGTCTGCTCCAGCAGCTCACGTGCCGCCTTCTTGTCATGGATTATCACGAGCGTCATCCCCATAACCGTCACGGAGCTAATCCCGCCATAAATGTTCTTGTGTTTTAGCCAATGTAGATATTCGGGCGTGCCATCGGGGGGGAAGTCTTTGATATTTCCCAAAATGGGAAGAAGCGGCTTCGGGCCTGGGGGTAGTTTGCGCCGGCCCTTTTGGCTCGACCGTTGGTATACGAGATAGCCGACTAGAGCAACAACGCCCCATAGCAGCAGTGATGAAATCGCCATTATAGTAGATAGGGTGTTAAACACGTCAAGTGTTCGATGCGAGAGGGGTGGGTGAGCTGACAGAAGTCTACGTCTTAGCGACCGCGTTACTTTGTCGGAGACTTAAGCCGCTTGGTCCAACCAAACAGTACCGGCTCATGTTTATGTGTAGCCACGTCATATTATACTCTCGCTTATTACCTTCCTAGACGCGTCTTACTAAGTCGGCCATAGTTCTATTACATATAAGTGATACAACGCCAATCAGAAGGGAGAGTCAAGTGAAGTCAATTTATATCGCATTAAAGCAAACATATACAATGTTTTCTAAAACGCTAGACAACTTCGGTGACAATCTTGGGCAAAGCAAAAACAGAGCACCCGCATCGTTATAGGAGGTAACTATACTGAGTTATGTCAGAGGAGATCTCGTATACTACCCTCGTCATTCCCGCATTTTGGGGGGCAATATTTAGAAGTTGATAGATCTGTCTGACTTTTGGTAATAGGATATGGTAATTTTGCCATTTCCTTTCGAATTCTAAATTTTGAATAGCCGTCTTCATTTCATGCTTCCTTCGTTCTCTCTCTCGATGCCATGCGCCGCAATCTATCAATTTTTTACTTCCATCCCAAGAGAAGCATGATTGATTGCTTTTACATTAGAGTAGCTGTCCGGCACCTATGATTATCGTCTTTCAATTTCGCAAAGCTGAGGGGCAACCCGAGGCAGATATCATCGGGAGATACGAGAAGCGTTAGCATATGCAGCCCAAATCACTAAGAAATTTGAAAATGAGTATTAAGCTCGGCTATATAGATGCTGCGCAGCAGGGGTTCCTGCGCAACGCGCCAGAACGCGTCACAAACATCTTACCTTAATTTCCTCCACAACAACACTATTTACTAT
>MU002194.1:0-31080 GCA_010093585.1 Melanomma pulvis-pyrius CBS 109.77
CCCCCCAAAGTCGCCCTCTCCCGCTTCGATACTGGCTCCAATAAAATCCCTCATGCATGCATGCGTACTTTTGTCCACGTACATAGACACATACTATAGACCCGATGTACCAATGTACCAAAGTACCCTCTAGCGTTAGCGGCAAGGTGCGTGACAGCGCCCAAAACGGCTGCGCGCCAGCCATGCGAGAGCACCCTGTGATAGGCTAGGAGCTTTTTCTCCCCTCCTGCACGTGCTCCCTCCCGCCGTTGTCCAGGGGCTGCTTGCTCGCCCATCTGAACCCGCCTCTCTCACGCACGGGCGGCCGGCCTGCCTTGCCTCCAGCCATCAACCACCACACGTCGAACCCTCCGCGGCACAACGTCTCGCGCGAGAAATCCACAGCCTACCTACAGCCTCCCATTCCCTACCAGCTCATCTCCACCATCACCTTCGCCACGCTCCCATCTCCGAGCGCAAGCCTGCCGTCCTATCTCGCTCCTCCCCCCGAACCCCTCCCCCAAAAAGACCGGAGCCTCAAGCGCCCCAATCACGCATCGCCCAGCGATCCCCGCCCACACCCCCCTAGTGCACACGAGGCGCTGATGCAATGCTTGGATGGGCGCTTAACCATAGGCTCGGATCCCGCCCTGCTTTCTCCCCCCACCCCGGCCTTCGCTTCTGAGTGGCCACACCGATTACGGGAAGGTTACACGTCCTTGGGATTGCACATCACTGATACTGATACTTGACCGGTGAGGGGCGGGCATGTTGGGTGGCCGCCTTTTTTTTTCCAGGTGGTGCTGGTGTTTGCTGTGTGATTGGGAGGGAGAGTCTTGTAAGCTACGGCATGTTCGATGAGTGGCGATGGGAGGCGGGATGGATGGATCCAGCAATCTGTCTTTTGGTTGTTGTGGTGGTGGGTGAGGCGCCCAAGGTGTGGAAGGCGCCTGAGCTAGGTATATTGGTTCGACGTTGTTGTTACATAGATTTTGCTTCATGCTATAGCTCAGGTTTGCGACGTGCCGGGAACGATGGGAGATCGCTGGGTCTTGCTGACCGTCGGCAGTTTGGGCATGCTTTGTTGGTACTATACACACGGGCTTGTCATAAGATTCTAGAACGTATGTAGTTTTAAGAATGTATTGAAAGTAGATATCAATTGCACCAGGACTCTTCATGAGTATCTATCCTAGTCGTAACTCATCTCTCGTGGCGGGAGAGCCAGAGGTTCCAATCCAACCAATGCTCATGTTCCCCGTCTCAGTCTCAACCCCAGACGCCGCGAGTTCTTCCCTCCTTGATGGCAGAGGATCAAGAATGGGGATACAAATCCTCTCTGGAACACCGCCCAGTAAAAACAGTAACCTGGTAGCGCCGGCGCACTCGTTCAAAGAGGTATCCGCGAAGCCAGAAGCCCAAATTTTCCGCACCAAAAGTGGTATTCGTGAGAGAACATCAGTCGTTCCTCTAATAATAAACTGAAACAAAAGAAATAGTGTCGACACCAATGGGTACGGTGGACCCAATGTCGCCCAGAGGGCCACCCATAATGTCGGATAGGATCAAGTGAGAATGAATGTAGATAACGCAAGAAGCGTTGCGATCGAGTCGCCTGGACCCGAGGATTATGATAGGTCGGGAAGAAGGATCGGCCGTCCAAGTAGATCAAGGACGAGGAGATCGGAATGGAAAGCGAAGCCAGGGTGTGGGGCGGTAAACAGATATGTACGGCGCCAATTGAAGTCGAATCAGGTGTCGCGGTCGTAATGTTGTACGGGGCACAGTACCCGGCGGTAGAGTAACGGCCATGCTCGAGGCGGTTAAAAAATATAGAAGTCGCGAAGCACGGCTTTGTTTATTCGATTTTCCTTCTCTTGCCACGCGGCGCGGGGTCGATGTGTGGGAAGTTTGGCGCCTTTGCGTCAACAGGAGTGCTGCTGTATGTCACTGTTCGAGTGACAACTTCTCGCACGCTGACGCGCCGGGTCCGGCCAGTCTTCTTCTCCAGATCCCATGTCCTTGGAGAGACGGCCGAGTATGGAGAGTTGAGGGAGGTCGCGCTCGCCGGTGATCGTACTGATGCTGGCGAGTACGGGGATTGCGGGATGTAGAGACGGGGTGTACGCGCCGATTGCGGTCGCGTGAAGGGCGAGGGTGGGGGAATGGTGACGGTGTCGACCTTGGCGAGCGGTGCAGACCTGGGTGGCTCTGGCTTGGAAGGCTCGCAGTTGCAGCAGCTGCTTGCTCTCGAGGAAGCTGGCGACGCGGGCGAGGCCTTGTCGGCGGGGCCCGAGGTCGACGTGAACGAGGCGCTGGAGGCGGATGATGTCACCGAGGCCATGGAGGTTGGGCGGCCTTCGAAGACGAACTTGGAGCTGGTGCCGGTGGCCATTGGGCTCATCAGGACGGGCGACAGCGTCTTGAGGAAGTCGAGGTAGGCCGAGGGCGGGGTGATGGGCGTCTTCAGCGAGTCTTCGCGCTTGATGAAGGTGGGCGTCATGGCGGAGTGGATCATGGGCGACCGGAGCTCCGAGGGATAGGTGGCCGACAGAGGCGTCTTGAGGGCCGACAGCGTCGGCTTGGAGTCGGTGGTGGCCATTGGGAGCGGAGGTGAACGAGGGACTCGGGGATGCTGGTCGGCGGCGGCGAGGTGAGCGAGAGTGGGTGCCTGCGTCCACGGGGGGAGGTGGAGAGGAAGAGAGAGCGAGGCAGGCCGGCAGGTACTTGACGCCGGGCAAGGCGTGTGTTTATTGCGTGTACAAGCCTAGCTCGGACGCGGTGGGCTGTTGGTGGTGGCCGCCCGATGGGTCGTGGGCCGGCGTGGTGGACGCTCGGCTGCTAAAAATATGGGCGCGTACAGGCTGCGGGCAGTGTCCGGGCGCGGGGCCAGGTCGACGCCGCTGCTGATTCGAAGCCTTCGCCGCTTGGACGCCGCTGGAACAGCCGCCCTCTCGAAGCGCCGGGTTGGGTCAAACACTCGACCTCGCCGCCGCAGGCCTGCGCAATTGGCTGCCGGGCAGTGAAACGGCCTGTGTGATTTGGTTGCGGCCCTTGCAGCTCGCGCGCCCCAGGCCTGGCTGCGGCGCTGCTGACTGGCTGCACGCCGGCCGGATGTTTGATGCGGGCGATGGGTGCGGGAGGCTGCGAAGCTGCGATGCAGAACACGGCGCTCGACTGGCGAGGGCGAGCGTGGTCGCCGGTCAGACTGTCTATCTGGCACACGGCCGTCGAACGTGAGACAGCTGCTGAGACGCAGCGGGCGGGCGGCCGGGGACGACGGGGCAGGACAGCACAAACGATCGGGACGTGAGCTGGTGAACGTGACCGAGGGAGAGAGGGTCGAGGACGCTTGTGCAAGCAGCTATGCAGATGCCCTCGTGGGAGCGCTGGGTCACTTTATGCTGCCTGCAGCCGCTGTGTATTGTCTCTAGCTGCTGGACTTCTCGCGCGCTTCCAGCTCCAGGCCGTTCCCCCGCTGCCCGCCCATCCAAGGCCGACTGTTGGAGGCCTTCTCCAGCATTCTGTGGTTCGTCTCGAGGGCGCGCGCCTCACCACACCAGCGCTTGGCCCCTCCCCGTACAGAGGCTGTGCGAAGATGGCTGCTGGAACCACCTTCACAGGCCCAAGCTGGATTGCCGGCCCTCTCGTTGAAACCGAAATTAACAGCGCTTACCACTTCATCCTTCCCGTCCAGTCCGCGCCCAGTATCCCTTGGCTGGGTGAGGCGTTGTACTGCTTCAAGTACATCTGCGCCGGTGCTTGCCTCTACCACCCCCGTCGTAGCGCGGGCCCCAGAAGAGCCAATTGCTGCCCGATGCTGCATGCCATCTGAAGCCACGCGCGGAGATTTTGCAGAGGTCCGAAAATGGATCAAAGCACACCATCACTTCCCCGCTGGAGCGGAGAAGCAGCTATGTTTAGATTCCTTCTGATAGAACAATGCCTTGAAACACGCAGGTGTAAACGCCATCAACTCACGAGCGCACCCAAGCGCATGTCTTGACCAGCGTCCTCCTCCCGGAAGGCGCGCACTGGATCGCCAACGGTGATGGTAGGATTCTGGACCAACGGTGACCAAGTGTCGTCCATGGGTAGGTGACAGGTGTGCTCGCCGAAATAGACTCGGCCGTCAAACCGACGGGTTTTGGATAGAGTCACAAAAGGTTCCTGGTTCCGTTCAGCAGTGTGCTGGTCCACGCAGACCATCTGGCATCTGCGGCATGCTCCCAGCATTTCAAAGTATTGCTGGCCAATTTGGAGGTAGCGCCAGTGGTCTTCAGCATATGGTTGCTCGGCCCCAGGCGGGTAATCCAGGCTCTCGGCAACCACAATGTTGGCCCTGAACACTTCTGCTTGCGCCGCCTTGCCGCCCTCAGCCTTGATCAGCTCGTTGAGCCGGTTGAGGCTTGATCTCGAAATAGTTAGGATAGGGCTCTCATTTGATAGGAGAATGGGCTTTGAAATAACAGCGCCTGGCGTCAACGAACATGCATCTGGGAAAGCGCCGGGTATGTGCATGCTCCCAGCCTTTTGATATTTCTGTAGATGAGCTTTCGAGTGTCTGGGAGAAGCCCTGGAGCTTGTCCCGCTCCCGACTGCGGGGAAGCGGGCAAGATGACACGCTACCCCGAGCGCCTGGGTGAAGAAGGATGATATGTCCGTTGACCGGTATGTCTTTGCCTGTATGGACTCCCCGCAGACTTTGGCATTGGCTTCCTTGTATATATCTTCTGTAGAGAACATTCGTGGGTCGGCTGACAGAGGAACTGCGATCTCATGGGTTGACGTTGTATCTCGTAGTGAGCCAACCAACTGTATGCGTAAGACACCCTCGTCCAGATCGATACTTGGTCGAATAAGGGCCATCCTTGGGTAGCGCTTCTGGCTCAGTGCCGCTCCTGTGCCTTGATGGACGAGACACCACTCACGGTCCCATGCAAGTCCTTCTCTCCGCACTTCCCATGCTTTTCCGGGCGGCACGCTGAATGCTGCGCAGCTTTTCACAGGATAGATAGACAAACTCTCCACGTGTAAAAGACTTCGTGTTGGTGGCTCATCAAGTGGGCACATCACTGGTGGTGACTCAATTGGCACAGACTCTTGAACGAAGAATTCGCGCAAGAAGTCGACAAATGAAGTCACATCCTCCAACGTGCTCATTGCTCCAAGGCTGACTCGAATCATCCCCGTGGGTTTCGCGCGAAAGATGTCGTTGTCGTTCCCGCAACGTTGTCCCGCTGAGAAGTTCTCCTTCATTTCCCACGGCGCCAACCCGAGCGACGATGCAACGCCGCCCGGATTGCAGAGTCCACCAGTCCGAAGCTGGAAGTTTTTCACCGCCGCAAGCTTCTCAACCTCCGCATTGCTGACCCAACCGCCTAGATGGTTACGGAGGTTGAAAGCTATTATTGGCCCTTGATTCGTCGAATCGCCATACGTCGAGGCTGGATCTTTGTACACATGACAAACACCTAGGCCGTTTCTGTGACGCAATGAACAAATGCCTTCATATAGTTTCGCGGCGAGGGTCGTGGTATGCTTCGAAATGCGTTTTAAGGAACCGAATAGCTCCTGGTGAACACTCATAGCAGCGTCTAGCGCTATGATGCTATGAATGGGCAGCGTTCCGTCTTCGAGTCTTTCATGCAGCGTATCCAACTTCTTGGCGTGCCACTGCTCCTTCAAGCAGACTACCATCTCGACTGTGCCACCACCAAAATATCGGCGTTTATCAAAAATAGAGGTCGAGGCCTTCCGCACAACCAGGGCCCCAAGATCTGGAAATCCAAACATCTTGTACAAGCTCAGTACAGTGAAGTCTGGGGCGTGTTCCCATTCGCCAAGATCAAGGGGTGAGGTGGATACAAGGGCGGCGGCGTCCAACAATGTGTACATCGCACCTTGCTTAGTATGGCGTATGCGGCGTGACCAATCCAGAGGTAGACGGCGCCCATTCATGTTGGATTGGGCTGGGTACGCAAACAGCCCTGGTAATTCATCTTCATTGGCTGATTCCTCTATCCATTGGTGAACATCTGCGTCTGAGGCAAAACAGCGATGCTGAGCTGCCGTCTCACGCACACCGACCAGGCTTGTATGTGCGTCCCGGTGGTATCCATACCAGAAGCCATTCTCTTGATCTCGGAATGCTTCAACGACCAATTTGATGCCCGCGGTGGCATTGGCGACGAATATGATGTCAAACTCTTCGGGGTCGGCATTGAACAGTCGCAGCAGCCGCAGCCTGATATCTTCGACGCGTCGAGTCGTCAATTGCGAGGAATTTGAGGCGGAATGTGGATTTCCGTATAGATTCGATATCATGTCTTTGGAGAAGCGCTCGATAAGGGACTTGGCGTAGAGAGTGGTTCCAGCGTGGTCGAGGTACGTCGTGCCTAATAGGTAGTCAGTAAATCAGATTCTCGATGCTTATATAGGTTCTAGAAGGCTGACCTTGAAGCATAGGGTACTCCCGTCGACGAAGTTCCTCAATAGCTTCGTCGTAGCTGGCGCAGTCGTGTTCCTCCATGATGGAAATGTGTAAGTCAAATGCCCCCTCGTTTCAGCTACCCACAGTCTTTCAATGAAGAGGCGAGGGGAGGAATCAAGGGTCCCATTTGATTGTAAGCTGTAGGTTTGCGAAAGTGGGGGATGGCGAATGGGTGGACCCGCGAGTGATGCGCGGTGAGCTCCGACGGCCGCGTCCACGCTGATGAAGGGGTTCGCTAATCCAAACGAGCGCCAGTGCAAATTTGTGCTTGGAAGTCAGCCAAAGTGCTATCCGTAGAGATGTGTCGATGGTGCAGAGGCAGTGATAAAGTGTCGTCGTTGCTGTTTGCACATGTTTCTGCGAGACACAAGACGTGGGGGCGCGCACAGACCAACCAGCCCATTCTGATCGAAAGAGGCAGGGCCAACTTCATTCCGGATATGACTTTACTGAATTAATCGATACAAGAGTGTATTATGTGTATGTGCATTCGTTTCCATTTAGCTCATGTATAGGCGAATTAATCGCCATGAAGTGCCCAATTTGTACATGCAATCGGTACATACCGCCACCAAATGAACAGTCAACCACATCGGTTTCTATGGAGCTGATTGTGAACTAGTGATTCCTCTACATTCCAGATCCATCATGCATGTGCATCACTGCATATTGAAAATCAACAACAGCCCTCAGTCTTTTCCTTTCGTATTGCCATGCCCATCATACTTGGTCGGTCACACTCAGTTTAAAAAGAGATACTAAGAGTACGCTTAAACAGGGTAACCTGTCCAAAGGAAGAAACCTAGAGATGAGCTCAATTATTCGATTCAATATATCCTGTTCTATCGATCTTACTAGCAGGCACTCGCGTTTGGATTTCAATCAACGTCATGAACCGCAAGGTTGACAACGACTTGTAATCCGAAGATATGGCCTTGGAATCGTGAAGCTCGCTTTGCTGCATCTCTGGTGTTCATCTCGACATATGCAGTGCGGGTTCGATTGATATGGCGCTCATCGGTAAACCTAATCTCGGTTCTAGGGAAGCAATGGAATTAGCTTAAATGATGACAATAAGTGGCGTAATCCAGGCCATCGACTTGAGCGGCCACATAAGACGGCTAGCCATCTTTAACCAGAGGGTTGAATGATATAAGACTACTATATATGCATGATTTGGCCGCTTGGGGCCAACATCATGGTGTATTCGGAAGTAGGGATAGACTTACATGTACCACTTGAACTCGTGAAGAAGTCGCAAGAGATCGCCCTCCTCTGAACCTGCCGCAATGTTCGCAATAAAGATCCGACGGGAGAGTCTCGTGGAATCCTCTGCAAGGCGGTACGCTTTTTCTTCCTCCAAGGCCTGGTGAACAATCTCGCTCTGGAGCTCATTGGCTAGTTTGACGATGCGCTCCTTCTCTTGCTGAGCCACATAGCCATCTAGGCCATTGCTGAAGAGGTATTTAGTAAACTGTGCTGCATCTTCCCAATTGCAACCTGTTTTCTCCAGCTGCAGAGCAATTGCGTATGGAATAGATTCCTTCGTAAGCGACGGGGCACGGCGATGAGCTTCAAGTCGAGGTTCAAATTCGAATCGTCGTTGTTGTGGCGAGTCGCCAGCGATGAGCCTAGAAGGAGCAGATTTGCCTTCTGGGGAGAAAAGGGTAGAAAGATTGACGCGAAGCTCATCCAAATTGACATTGTGGTCGTCGGCGTCAATAGAGGCCATTCTTGATGAGCGTGCACTACTCTCCAGCTCAGCCATCATCTTTCTAGGATCATCCTCGACCTCTAGAGCTTCTTTCTGGGTTGTCAACTGTCCCTGGATACTACTTCCCACAAAGAGCTCAGTTGAAACCTCACGAAAGTTCAGCGGTAGTGAGTCTGCTTGACCCTCTATGTTGACCAATTTGCAAAATTCCGTTTGCATGACGATACCACGAGCGCCATCGCTGATCTTGTACTGGTGACCGAGCTCCAGGAGGCCGCCACTCTTACAATTGACTGGATCACTATTAGAATCAGGGTCCCCTTTAGTGACGGAGGCCTCTGCTCTTGGCAGATGATGCTAGGGCAGGCTTACGCCATTTCTGCATGTCCGAGTGCGGATTATTGGAAGTTTGTGCTGGAAGGTTGCATATTCTAGCTATCTGGATCTTGAGAAGCTCATTTTGGAGTTCATCCATGGCGCTGGAGCGGACCTTGGGTGACATGGTCGAGGAATTGCGTCTGGCTCGGTAGATACGTTAGCCAAACAAAAGGATTGGGAGCGGCTGAGACATACGCTTGAATGTGTGCTGGGTTGTTTACAGGGCCGTATATTTGCTTGAAAGGTGGCCTTGTGCGCGGAGGGTTTGGGTGGTGTTGTGAGGTGGGCTGTTGTGGTTGTCCTAGTCGCGCTAGCTACAGTGCAAACGGAAGGACCTGGGCGCCTTCAGCTGATTGTTTAGCAGCGCATGTTCTCGCTACTTTTACCGAAGTAGTATCCTTGGAATAGATCGTTTGATACATAGGTCGGTACAAGTCTCGCAGCGATGAAAGAGCCCCCCGCCGCATGGTAGGGCAAAGGGGAGATGATGATGAGATGAGGACATAGGGCAAATAGCGAAGAGAAGAACATGAAATGGTAAATTAATTAAGAGAAGTAGAAAGCGGGATACCCACTGCTTGCAGATCTTTACTCTCTCTCGCCACCTTTGGTACCCATGCGCTGGCGTATGAACATACAGCTTCGCAGCCTTGGAGCGCGGCCAGAACCAAAAAACTGCATATCCTGAACCTGCACTCATCCTACGCTTCTATCGCCCCAGAGCCGCACCGCCAAGCAATTACAAAGATGAATAAAAAAGTAAGTGCTACATAGACATGCAAAACCTGTCAAATGGGCCTCATGACATGGATAAACTACTGCCTAGTTCGGATCACTTGTTCTTTTTCCCCGCCTTCTTCTTCTCCTCAGCCTGCTTCGCAAATCCTTCAATCTCAGCCTCCTCTTTCCTGAGCGCATACCACTGCCCTGCCTGCAGCGTGAGAACACCGACAAGCACAAGCGCTAGAATCGTGTTGCTCGCCGCAAATACCCTGAGCGTATCCTCTCTGCTCACGTAATCATTTTCCGTTCCATCTTCGATCGGGAGACCTTCTACAGCGCCATAGATTCCCGCCGTCACGACCCTGAAGCCCTTCACGATGTTGGTGAGATAGACTGTAATTCCAGCCATGTAGAGCACGAGCGATGCGCCGTCAAAGAGCATGTTCGCCTCACTCGCCTTGTAAAGCTTCGTGATGAACCCGATGAGGCCGGTGCCAATCGCGATGTGGAGGATGCGGGTGATGATAGGGGGCGAGGCATAGAGGAACTTGATGTGGTCTTCGAGGACCTTGAAGTAGTGCTCCCGATCGGGGGGTGTAGTCCAGAGAACATTGTAATCGTAGGGGAAAGACGAGAACAGGATGCCCAAGAAGAAGCAGGTCGCTGTATGATTGTTAGTAGAGCATAGGACACCTGAGGGTTGAGGCTGCAGGAGCTGGAGCTGGAGGCGACATACGGCCAATGATTAGGAACGTCGCGAAAGAGTTTCCTTTACCCATCTTGACGGTGGAGATGTGATTATGGAAACAGAATTTTCAGATGTCGAGGATAGGGTAAGGTTGAGGCTTTCGAATTTTGGAGGACAGATGCTTATCGACTAACAAACGCGCGGTGGGCGTAACTGTTTGCGGAAGGTGGGGAATTGTGGCTTTTCGTCCAACAAAATAGATACGCGTAGCGTAATTAGGCCGGACGAATCTTTCGAAAAGCTGAACAATTCGTAAAAAGCTCGTGCTCATAGGACGATGCTGGATCGTCATCGAGGAGACACTATGTAGTGCGAAACTGCAAGCGGAGGCGCTTGGCGAACCAATATCCAGAGGCGCGGGATCGCTCACCCACACGACGCCACGACGTGCAAATATGAAATTGCAGATGAACTGAGCCATGATCATATCGACCACTCTATGAATTCAAAACCTGCCCTGGCCGTAGCCAGATCTAGACATACACCCAACACTGACGGAGTGTAACGCCAAAGCCTCCTTAACTCCCAGCTCCCGTCCTTATCATAGCACATCTCAGAAGTCTTCGTCATCCATTTCCTGATCCTCGTTTCCAGCTTCGATGAAGACCAGCCTTGTACCCTCGCCAGTGGTTTGCCAGACCTGTAGAGCAAAATTAGTTTCGGGCACTTGAGTCGAACAGTTTGGATGTAGTGGGCACTTACGTCTAACATGGCATACTCGTCAATCGCCTGCTCAAACTGATCCGCAGTGAAGCCCTTGGCCAGCACCCTCTCCCTAACTCTACGGAGATCGAGTTCACCACCATCACCAACAGCAGCAGCACCACTGGCCTCCATAGTCTTGATGAGATGATAGATCTTGCTGCTTGGCGTATAATCATCCCTACGGTTCTCGTCGGCGTACAAGCTGGCCTTGCTAACCTCGATAAGTCTCAATGCCTCGTCCACATCCTCGGAAATAACCTCAGTTGCGAAACGTAAACGTGCCAAAGCTTGTGCAAGACGAAGAACACCAAGTAGTGTACGAGGAGAGGTATGTGTGAAGGCTTTCTTGGAACCCTCATCCCGCTTCTGCTGCTGTCGCATGCGCACGTACGCACCTACCATGTAGTCGGAGACCTCCTTAGGAACAGTCGGTCGATGCGACCGCGCGCGGGCGACCCACTGTCGTACTTCAGCGGGACTAAAGACAACTCCTCCAGCAGGCTCAGGATGGGCGTTGTGCATATGCACATATGTAACGTGGCGGGCTAGCTCTTCGTCTGAATCTCGGGATGGGGTATCGAGGATGAGGAAGAGAATGTCGAAACGAGAGAGTAGGGCTGCGGGGAGATTGATGTTCTCGACGGGGGAGATGTTGGGATTGTACCGCCCGTACAGAGGATTAGCCGCCGCGAGAATGGATGTCCGGGCATTAAGAGTAGTTGTGATACCAGCTTTGCTGATGGAAATAGTCTGCTGCTCCATGACTTCGTGGATGGCAGTACGGTCGCCATCGTCCATCTTATCAAACTCATCGATGCAGCACATGCCGTTGTCGGCTAGAACGAGAGCGCCTCCCTCCAGGACCATTTCATCGGTCACTGGATCACGCATTACAGCGGCAGTGAGACCGACGCCGCTGCTTCCACGACCGGTAGTATAGACACCGCGAGGTGCAACTTTGGTGATGTACTTGAGAAGCTGAGATTTGGCAACACCGGGATCACCCATCAAGCAGACATTGATATCGCCACGAATGCGCATACCATCGCCAACTTCCTTAGTTACACCACCAATGAGCTGCAGGAGCAGTGCTTTCTTTACGTCTGCATGGCCAAATATTTCGGGTGCGATCGATCTCGAGAGATACTCATATAGTTGGCCACTTCTCTCGAGCTCGTTCATCCGCCGCAGGGTAGGCTGCGCAAGAACTATGTCGTCGTAGGCCTTCTTATGCTGCGTTACGTGCTGGGCTTCCAGATATGTGTCTGTGAGGAGGCCGGCGCGAATTGCCTTGAAGCCAGTATATGGGGTGGGAAGGAAGATTCCGGCCACATCAACCACGTCCCCTGGATTAATCTGTCTTACTAGCGCGCCGTGACAGTGAATCCCCAGCATTCTAGGAATATGACCAACTGGTACCTGGTCCGCCATCTCCTGAATCTTGACTTCTTGGAACGGGAGGAACTTTGAAGCGCGCGTTGAGAGGAATAGTTGTCCCTTGGTGTTGTTCTGCTTACACTCTTCCGACGGACATTCTATCATAGGGGTAAATTGTTTCGTGGTAACCGGCTGGAAGATTTCACATCCGCATCGATCACAGGAGTAGGCATTGACCTGAACGGAGGGCTTCACGTCTGATACTCTCGTCGCAATACCGCGCACAGTGATCAGGTGGCCAAGGTGTTCTCCTCGGACGTTCCGTACAGCAAGCGCCTTCATATTACGTTCATTGCTCGAGGCGGATGGGGTTCTCGGTTTGAAGTTTAGGGTGTATCGTCGGGTCAAGGCTGCGGGAAATATCGACTCGGGTGGGGGCTGCGCGCCCTCCACTCCTCCCTGCATTTCTTGCATCCGCTCATTGCGCTTGGAGCGCTGGGTCATGATAATGTCCAAGACATCGTCCTTGAAACTGCGCGAGTCAGTATAGTTGACGTGATGGTAGGTTAAGCAATCCGTACTTTGGCTCTCTCGAAGGCGGAGGCAGGACTTTATCTACTGCTCTGGAGAAGATCTCGATGTAGTGGTGTGCATTTCGTTCGATCGACTCAATCAACTTGAACTGGTGCTCGTCGTCCGTGGTGGCCTTCTCATACTGTTCCTAATCAGCTTCATTCTCTCGAATGGGGCGCAATTCCACTCACGGCCTCAAGATCGTTGAGATCGATGACAATCTCCGTCTTCGTGCGATCTGCTACATCCTGGAGCATCTGCATATATTTTACTTTGGAACTGCCGTTGCGCCTGGCGCCTGGCGCAGGATCGTCTGCGTCGTCCACCATGTCGTACTCGTCGCTGTCGCCATCGCCGTTGATGTTCAAGGCCTGTAGTTGATCTGTAGCTTCCGTCGAGGAAGATTTAAAGGTCTGAAGAAAGTCCACGAAAGCATCTAGAGGGGACTCTGTTAGGAAAGATGCGATTGAGTTTGGCGCCGAGTACACAAACCTTCCTGCTCATCGTACTTGACGAACGAACGCTCAGTGAGAAGCGCCATTGCTTCTCAGTGCCAATTCGGAGGAAAGATTTGGAGCGTCGCGGTGTCTGCTCTTGGGTATGGGCGCGCGAGGGGGGGTAACAGCAATATTGAAGACTGAAGACGGGGCTGGGCGATCCAAGTTCGCGTTCGCGACGCGGTTTGGCCAGGGCATTTGCCTGATTGGATGGTGGGTTGCCTCTTGAGAACCCCTGCTCGACACGTGACTAGAGCATGCGGGCCGAGGTAGTCAGCGAAGCTCAATTGCATTGCTCGATTCACGATGGCCCAGCCGTCGTCCTCACGCTCCATTCTCCTGTATCATGGCGCCCGCAAAGAAGCCTGTCGGGCATACTGTCCAGGCTGAGATTGCGCTCCAACAGTCTCTTAAGAATTGCTTGGTCAATCTACCCTCGTCTTTGGTTTCCATCTTGGTCAACGCAAATACTGTGAGCGTCCTCGTCGGGTTTCCTCCTGTGAACGCAATTGACGAATGGCAATAGATCGCCCAGAATGTGGTTGTCGAACTCTCGTACCGCCAACCTTCCCCGCCCGGTGCCTCCGACTCCAAGAACTCGTCGCCTCCGAAATCCGTCTTCGTAGGATGGACAGGCATGCAGAGCAAGCGTAGGCTTGCACCAGTGGTGGGCCGTGATGGGTTGAGTGGCAGTCGGGGCGGTCCTGCCGGGAGAGAGCAAGAAATACAGACGGTAGAAGTCGACACAACCTTCGCGCGACTGATAGGACTCAACGAGGGACACAAGGTGTCGATATCACTGCACCTGGACCCTCCGCAGGCGCATACCATCAACATCGAGCCTTTGACTCCTGTAGACTGGGAGATGATTGAGCTGCATGCCCAGTTTCTAGAACTCAACTTCCTGAGGCAGATACGCGCGCTCCCGAATCCCCAGGCCCAGTCCCCACATCCATTGACGCTTCATCTTTCCCCAACGACTAATGCCAACATCATTGTAACCTCGGTCATCCCTGCTCCTCCCGCTGGCTCGCCTTTTGTAAAAATTTCAAGCGACGCAGAGGTCATAGTCGCCCCCAAGACCCGCCAGAAGGCCGACCGGAGCTCGGCTCGTGAAAGTCGAAGTGTTGGCGGCGCATCTAGAAAGAGTGGGAAGAGTACTGCGAGTACTGTCAGACGTCGTAGTGGTCGGGACGAAAATGCCAGTCGTGGAACTGTTTTCCTTCGTGGCGTAGATCGGAGCGTAGCTCAGGATTGGTTCGATGAGGAGGAAGATGCTGATGCCGAAGGTTTAAAGATCTGGATAGACAAGGACGTTCTTCTCACGAAAGCTTTGAGAGGGGTTACATGGGTATCGGTCGCAATAATCAAGCCCGCAGGCCTGCAAGAACCAGTCGACATGCAGAAAGAACAAGAACAAGAGAAATCAGCTGCTCGAGTAGTTGCAAAACTCGGAACATGGGAAGACGCCCCCGACAGCCGGCATGTCGCACTCTCCGCAGATTTGTGTAAAGTATTGGGGTTCGAGGGCTTTGTGGGCGGACTCGTCCGAATTGATAGTGCTCCAAGCCAGACCGCAAAACCATCGTCCATAAAACCTCAGAGTTCGAATTCGAAGGGTCAGGAATCGAAAGAATCGATTGTGAAGACGATCAAGATCTTTCCCTTTTCCCTCACTGGTACTCAAACCAATGCAGCTCTTAAATTCGGGGGCGAGTCTAAACAAGAACAGGAGGATGCTATTCAACGTATCAAAACTACGTACGGAAAGAAGAACGGTCTCTTAGATGGACCTATTACAGACGGAATGGTTCTGCCCCCTGCGAGGGAGTCAGAAATGAGTTGGCAAGGGGGTATTGTGAGGTTTGATCCTCCTCAATCACAGACCGGTGTATCTTGGGTCCTCTTTCCCGAGAGGAAACTGCCCGTCGGACTAGGGGCTGAGATCTCAAAGCCATTGGGATTGATCAAAGGCTGGCAGCAGGGCGAGCCACTGTCCGCTGTGCCTCCTAGATTGGTTGGAATCGATCCCTTGATCGCCCAGCTCAGATCCCACCTAACACACAACTCCTCAGTCCTTCTAAGCGGTGGACTGGGCGCTGGCAAGACCAATTGTGCCCAGCTCCTAGCCCACCAACTACGTACGGAGTACCTTTTCAACACTATTTACTTCCCTTGCCGCAGACTAGTCACCGACGAAACTCGAGTCGCCACGATCAAAGATACCCTAAATAGGCTCTTTGCATCTGCCTCATGGGGTGCCAGGTCTGGAGGGAATGCTGTAGTCATTCTAGATGATCTCGACAAGTTATGTCCGGCAGAGACAGAACTCCAAGTGGGCAACGAGAATGGACGGAGCCGGCACATCAGCGAGAGTATCATCACTATTGTTAGACAATACTGCTCGATAGACTCTGGTGTCGTACTATTAGCAACGGCACAGGGCAAGGAGTCTCTGAACAATGTCATCGTTGGCGGACACATAGTCCGAGAGATTATCAGCTTGAAGGCGCCGAACAAGGATGGCAGAAGAAAGGTCCTCGAAATGCTCGCACGCCAAGACGAGAAACCTCAGGTATCAGAGCAGGTGTCGAATGGGATTCGTCCATCTGGACACGCCTTTCCGCCTTCGCCTTCAAGTAGTCGACCTAGCACCTCTCATCGAAGTCAAGCCAGCGCCTCAAGCATCCAGCACGATACCAACGCAGATGTAGATGGATTCGTGATTGACCCCGCCATCGACTTCCTTGAGCTTGCTGGTCAAACAGATGGTTACATGCCCGGCGACCTTGTCCTCCTCACTTCGCGAGCTCGTAACGAAGCCTTGATACGCTCCGTCAGTGACTCATCAAACTCAACTTCCGTCACTCTTTCTAGGAACGATTACACTGAAGCGCTTTCTGGCTTCACTCCCGCCTCCCTCCGCAACGTGACATTGCAGTCGTCAACAACACGGTGGGACTCTATCGGAGGACTTCATACGACCCGCCAGATCCTCATGGAAACCCTTCAATATCCCACAACATACGCTCCAATATTCGCACAATGCCCTCTCCGTCTGCGTTCCGGTCTCTTGCTATATGGATACCCAGGGTGTGGCAAAACCTTGCTCGCATCCGCAGTGGCGGGTGAATGTGGACTGAATTTCATCTCCGTCAAAGGCCCCGAAATCCTCAACAAATATATTGGAGCATCTGAGAAGTCCGTCCGAGATCTTTTCGAACGCGCGGAAGCAGCGAGACCGTGCGTCCTCTTCTTTGACGAGTTCGACAGTATAGCACCTAAACGTGGGCATGATTCTACGGGCGTGACAGATCGAGTCGTCAACCAGTTGCTCACGCAGATGGACGGTGCAGAAGGTCTATCAGGTGTCTATGTGCTCGCCGCCACATCTAGACCAGACCTGATCGATCCTGCGCTTCTCCGACCAGGACGTCTGGACAAGAGTTTGATATGCGACCTCCCAGGGCTAGAAGAGCGTATCGATATTCTCAAGGCCGTAACACGAAGCCTGAATCTCGCACCTAGCCTCCTTGAGAGTGGATACTCTGGCGAGAATATCCGGGAAATCGCCCAAAGAACCGAAGGATACTCTGGCGCAGATCTGCAAGCCATAGTTTACAACGCACAGCTCGAGGCTATCCACGACGTCCTAGGCGATTCGGAACAAGGAGACCCAACCAAGATGGGGCCCAAGAAGGAAGCTGTCACAAACGGAACCACCAAAGCCGGGAAGGAAATAGGCATCCCCGAATTCACGCACTTCCGCTTCGGCGACTCTACCTCCATCTCCTCCGATTCCGACAAACCACTTCCCTCGTCGCAGCTCACGGAGCGCGCGAAGATCGCCTCGAAGATCGCGGCGTTGCAGGCGATGCGCAGAAAGCAGAAGCAGTTGCAGCATCGGCGGCCGAGTTTCGATGAGAAGAGTAACGAGGGGGAGAAAGAGGAGGCTGGGAGTAAGGAACCTGAGATCCAGTGGAAGCATATTGAGAGTTCGCTAGAGACAACGCGAGCAAGTATTTCGAAGCAGGAAAGGAGAAGACTGGAGGGGATTTATAGGGAGTTTTTGGTTGGGAGGAATGGGGAGATGCCGAGTGGGCAGGGGGGAAGTGAGATTGGGGGACGATCGAGTTTGATGTAGGGATAGATGCGTACATTTTGTGATACTACCCTTTGTAGTACTGTGAAGTCGATCGATTCATTTCATGTTCATGGCTATTGGAGCGTAGAGTAAGATATCGCGGTTGAGAGAAGCATTAGCATCAATTGAGTTTTCCCAATTAACTGTTCCCTAACATGTTGCCTTGCCCTGCCCGATCGAAAAAGACTCTATTGTGACAAGCCTGAAAATCAGACGGATGGAATTGGTACCCAGCTCCAAGACATCGACTCATCCACGTCCTCTCCACATCCATTCCCGACCCTCGTGCTTCCCTCCAAAATCACATTCCTCCTTGAAATTTTCCCTTCGACCCTCTCTTCTCTTCCATTCCGTTTCCCTATTTCCCAACAGCCCCCTTCGCCTTCTCCACGCCTTCTCCAATCTTTCCCTGAGCCGCAGCAGCCCCAGCCTTCGCCTTCTCCGCGAGCTCCCTGCCGCCGAAATTCCAGTAGTTGAGAAAGCGGTAGCCTTGCGTGAGCTGCGACGCGCAGTTGATGAAGTGGCAGCCGAAGAGGAGGTAGTTCTTGGGCGAGACAGCGAGCGCGTACCGCATAAAGACGGCCGAGTAGCAGGAGAGGGCGAGGGTCATGCGGCCGGAGATGCTGGCATGGCTTTAGTTTGTGTACGTGAGGGAGGAGATAGGGTGAGCTGCGAGGTAGGGAGAGTGTGCATGTGGGAATCCAGCCCGCATCGCATTCGTCACTCACATCTCAGGATCCTTGGTCGTCATATCCGCAACCGCCGCGATCGGAATCCCAAAGTTACTTGCGGGACCCCAGAAATCTGTCTCCCGTCAGCTTAACTATCCTGCATTTACAGCTACTTCTAACTCCAATTGCGATAACTCCCGGTGTCGGAAGTCAAGAGTCACAAACAGAGAGGCTGCAGGAAACGTACGGGTCGAGCAGAGGTAATCCGTGTATTTGTTGGAGCGTATCTTCGCATTGAGGGCTCGGACTGCGGCCGCCATCGTGAAGATTGTGCGGTGGGGTGAAGAGGGTGGTGGGTGAGTGTTTAATGAGCTACCCGGAATGATTTCTGGTGCTGAGAAACTGTCGGACATCGGAGAAGGCGGTCACGTGCGCAACGTTTTCGGGAATAATCCAACCTCAACAACTGTTCATTCGTCGAGGAAGCACACTGGAATAATGGGCTATGAAACAATTTCTCATCACCGGTTATGAGACTATATTAGGTACGAAGAGGGAGAGTCAAGGCACGGCATTAAGATCTACCGAAGTATTGAAAGTTGATTCAGATTAAAGATCTGATGGTATCATTTATTCGTGCATCCAAGCCATTAATCCGTCCCTGGAAACAGTGGAGCTTTTGCCGTCTTCCCTCCGCCTGACTTTGGCTCTTCAGTCACGTCGGTATCTCGATGATTCTCGACCGGATGCCTACTCAGCAAACCATTTGTGCCAGTCCCAGTGTCGGAAGTCATGATCGTTCATCCATCTGTCTACCGGCCTCCGCCAAAGCCTGGTGGGCCTCCTCGGCCACCGAAGCCAGGAGGGCCGCCGAAAGGTGGCTGGCCTCCAAAGCCGCCTACACAGCATTAGCACAAAATATCTGCAATGGTTGTTTAAGTCCTACCTGGTGGGCCGCCCGGTGCGAAGCCAGCTGGGAAGACGTTAGCAACGAGACAGTTGGGACAGAGATGGTGGGAATTACGAGGTCCTCCGCCCGGTGGGCCTCCGCGTCCTCCAAACGGGGGTGGGCCTCCGAATGCTGGCGGTCCTCCGAAACCTCCAGCAGGTGGGAATGCTCCAGGAAAGCCAGGTCCAGGTCCCCCAACTCCAGGAGTTGGACCAGTGAGTCCCACCGGCATTCCACGTCCCGCAGGACGCGCAATACCTGGTCCGGCGGCCAATGCCTGCGCAGTGGAGGGACCGCTCGGTGCAGGGCCCAGACGAGTCGCAGGGTCGGCCGGTGGTGGTCCGTCGACAGAAACTGCGATGACGTGCGCGCCGCGGATGATGGTCAAGCCGATGGAACGACGCTCTTCGGTCTCGGTGACCTGTTGAGCAGCGCCGGGGGCAGCTTTGCCCATCCTCCTGCGTGTTCGGCGGAACTCTTCAGTGTCGGCCAGAACCAGATTCATGTGCTATTGAGGATTCTGTTAGTTGAGAAGTATATATGCAAATAAAGGTATCATACCTTGTCGAATGCGAGCATTTGACCAGCCATCTGTCTGCCGTCTTGAAGTGTAACCTTCATTCGGTAGTTGATCTGCGGCGTGTAAGTCCTCGAGGGCTTGCAATGTGAGGATAGAGGGCGCTTACGAGGTTTTGCTACAGATTAAAATTGTCAGTTGGTTCTACTCGCGATCCTACTCGGACGAAGGACTGCAGTTGCCGTGCAGAAATACTTACCATCTTGCCCTGACGGTTTGCGGCAGCCATGCAGAAGGAGGCGCGTCCGAAGACGACTTGGATTTCCGAGGGATTGTCTGGTGGAGTTGTGCGAGAAGGGCCCCGAGGATTGGCAGGCGCGTGGTGGGGTGGAGTGGGAGAAGTTCGAGCTTCGAGCTTTGAGCGTCTGCAACTTCTAGCGCCAAGATCTCGGCTACGCGCTCGGACCATGGCGCTAGGGTCCACCACACAATGCGAAATCCGCCGTCAACTTCACGACCCTCAGTCTGCGACCAACTCGACGAACACCTCTTTCTACTAACTCCTCCCAGCACTCACAATGGTATGCGGTGGACATGGCCCCCAATTGCGATGCATGTACTGACGCTTTCGCCAGGCCGAGTCCAAAGCCTCCAACCCCATGCGGGAGCTCCGCATCCAGAAACTCGTCCTCAACATCTCCGTCGGCGAGTCTGGTGATCGTCTCACCCGTGCGGCCAAGGTGCTCGAGCAGCTGAGCGGTCAGACTCCCGTCTACAGCAAGGCCCGCTACACCGTCCGTACCTTTGGTATCAGGAGGAACGAGAAGTACGACATCCAGACGCCGAGGAAGGGAGAGCATAGGGTTAACATGGCATCTTAGGATCTCCGTCCACGTCACCATCCGCGGCCCCAAGGCTGAGGAGATTCTCGAGCGCGGCCTCAAGGTCAAGGAATACGAGCTGCGCAAGCGCAACTTCAGCGAGTCTGGCCACTTCGGCTTCGGTATCAGCGAACACATCGACTTGGGCATCAAATACGACCCCAGTATTGGGTACGTCGATCTTCCATGCCGGCTCTTTCTACATACACCTGCTAACCCCGCGCAGTATCTACGGCATGGACTTCTACTGCTGCATGACCCGACCCGGCGAGCGCGTTGCCAAGCGTAGGCGTTGCAGGAGCAGAATCGGTGCCAGCCACCGCATCAACCAGCAGGAGACCATCAAGTGGTACAAGAACCGATTCGAGGGCATTGTCCGATAAGCGTGTCGACGGCGACGGAGCACGAGGAAAGGCAGGATGATTCAGGACGATAACCAGCATATTCGGTCTCTGGGGGTAGGGCCCACGGAGTCCCGGTGTGTAACTACAAAAGCTACAAGCAACTTGCGGCCTATCAATGGAGTTGACTTCACTCTCACGAGTGGGCGTCTTGATCACAACACAATGGAGGCTTCACTTGGGTGAAATGTCCGCATAACCATTGGTGATCTTCTCTTTTTGCTTGCCGTTGGGTGGTTGTGATGGTTTTGTTGTGTACCGACCAGTGAGGCTGACCTAGATACCCTTTTTCTCTTGATTTTCTCGCACATCGTACACATCTTGATACTTACATCATGTCATTCTCCACGGCAGGTAGTCCTCTAACCCATGCAACAACACGGCATATGGACTAAAAGACGTTTCAGTCGTCTTGAAATAACCCTGGAAGCGGGAATACTTATTCCTTTGACCTTGGAGACTTCTAATAGAGGCTGGCCGTATATGCGAAGCATATGAAGGTTCCTCTAAGCTTCATCGTGCGAGCAATGTAGACTGATGTTTCCCCAACATCTATTCTCATATCGCCCCGTTTCAGAAAGATAAGAAGCCTGCCTGCCTTGTGCTCTGCTGTGCCCCCGGACGTTTCGTACGGCACTTTGCATGCTGACCATCCGCCTGCTGTCAGCAAACCACAGATCCCTCGTTTCCAAATCGATAAACATAGAAAACCCTTCATTTGTTGGAAACAATGCTCCAGGCACGCCGTTGCTATTCCCATTTTCCTGTTCTCATTCCTCTTCTTTCTCTTGTCATTTCCGAGTGTATTTCCAATGGCGGTTACAGACCCAAACGCCGACCCCTTCAGTGCCACGCAATAACCGTCACAATGGCCGCAAATGTGGCTGCATGGCGCTCCAGGATCCAAGCGGCAAGAAGCCGCTGTGCATGCGTACTGCATTTCAATCCAAATTCCCAATCTCCATCGCATGCTGTCCCATCAGCTGCTGAGGTACTGTAGATCTCGACAAGATTGTCTATCTAGTCCAGGGATATTCTTCAGCCACTGCCAACGCCCCTTGCCGCCTTCTATCCATTTCCGTTTTCACAACTCCGAGATTGCTTGGAGGTGTTGCAAAGTGGCGCAGAGAACCGCAGACCACGCGTTCGGGGCTTCACACTCCGCCTTTCTTCGTCCTCCGTTCTTCCTTCTGCTGCTCTGCTCCGAGTCGGAGAGTACTTCGGAATAGACACATGTACATGCTAGGTGGCCTAAAGGCGAGCTTAGAGCAACGAATTGCAACGGATTGCAGATTGTATAAGTATGGAGATTGGATGCCTCGCCGCCCTCACGGACAATGCACCTCGCCGCCTGACAGCATCGACACAGCATCCAGGTTCAAGCTCGGTCCGGTACGAGACATGCATATCCATGTGTCTTGGAGGTTAATTGCACCTCTTCCGACTAGAATGACGGGTACCTTGCTACCACCAGTTTTCACTCTGTCGGCTCGAAATAGCTTCGTCGTTGGGAGGAAGAAGCAAACGTATTTCAATAGTAATCCACTCCTCCATCTCATCTCCACGGTGCAAACACTTCATAGCCAAAGCCCTGTGATCTCAAACAAGCATAGCAACAGCCAGTCGCTGGCTAAGACATCGATTGCACTGCTACATAGCAATAGCAACCACAACCCCAACCCACAACCCACAACCCATACAATCACACCCCATCCCGACTGCCAGGACAATAAGAAAAGCACTCTGAATCAACCCCATCCCCATACCAAAGCCAAACCCAACCCATACCACCAACCCCTCATCTCCGTCCTACCCACCAACCGCCAACCCATCCCATCCCCAGCCCCACCACCCTCATACCACCACGACACCACACCCCAAGAACCCGCGCCACACGCCCCCCGCCCGCTCACGCGACACCAGCTACCCACCACGCCCGCAGCACCCACAGCAGCAGCAGCAGCAGCAGCAGCAGCAGCAGCAGCAGCCGCCGCCTCGCAACTCTCCCCAACCCGGCGCCGGATCCCGAGCGTCCCCGGGCGGCTAGCGACCGCGACCTGGGAGCCATGCCCGGGCGGCTGGCCGAGCGGCGGCATAGGCGGGGCCTCGTGCAGCATGGGGCGTGTTGGAAGCCGTCAATGGGCGGTTGACGGGTCCGGATGGGGGCGTTTGGCGAGACGCTGGGTGATGTGATGACGGTTTTTTTTTTACTCCTGGGGGGTGGGGACGCTAGGAGGAGGGGAGAGGGGAGAGAGAGGAGAGAGAGGAGCATGCTGGGATGGTTGGAGGTGGCGAACGGACCGAACATGCACGTCTTTGGAAATGTGAAAATGGCCATGTCAATGCAAAGTCGAGCTTCTCGCATCTTCTTGTCCCCAATCATCACTCTTCACGAATCAGGAGTCAATTTTTGTGATTTGGATATCTTTGATTTCTCATTCTTCGGCTATCGTCGTCTCGACATCGCCTGCATCCGCGATTAATCTGCTGTACAACTGACTTTACGTCATTCCACTCCCCTCCCTCCCCCTTTTTCATCAACCGAAAATAAGGAGAGGCGTCCATCCTTCGTAGGTATCAAAAGGAAAAGCACAAGTGAGAAACCCAGTTTCCAACACCAAAAGAAATAGCGGAATTATCAACGAGAGATGGTAGTGGCGTAGTCCACGGGGAGTATAAAAGGAAATAGCGGCCGAGGCCAGAAAAAAAGTATGAGAATCATGTACAGGTTATACCAGGAGATCGCCAGCCATGCCCTTGACGAGGCCCCAAAGTAGAGGAGAACGAAACACGCTACCGTAGCAATGCAGCTTGAATAATTTGAATACACGCGCGTTTTTTACTGCTTCCCTGTCACACCAGGACCGAAATCAAAGCTCGGTGGTGGAGGGTGTGCGGGCGAAGCAAGCGGAGTGTACGCGCCGGGAATGGGAACAGCGGCGTACTGCTGCTCGCCCGGCGCTGCGGATACGTGGTCGTTGTGCCTCTCTTGGAAGCCGGGTGATAGGGGCGGTGATGTGGTGTGGCTTCGGGGAGGAGCGGCGAAGCCGTCCTGTTCGACCTTGGGGGTTGCGCCTTGGATCCTGATTGGGGGCGCTTTGAGTGCGAACGGCTGCGGCTGTGCGATCTCACGCGCAAATTGCGTCTTGCCGCTCTCGCCATTCTCGGCAGCGGAGAGGGGATCGACGTAGAGGCTGTGGCCTGGTGGTGGTCGCCATCCACCGGAGCGAGGAGACATTGGGCCGAATCCAGGGGTGTTGGGTGCGGATTGCGAGCGGAGTTGAGCCAGGTAGAGATCGGATCGAGCCTTGTCGCGGACGGCCATGGACTTCCTCAGCTTCCTCTTGGACCAGAATCGGTAGAAGACGATGCCATAGATGATGATGCAGAGCGTCTCCACGACGACCTCGATGATGCAGCAAACAAGGGACCAGTTCTGGATGACAATCAGTACTGTGCGGTAGTAGGGGGATATGACAATGCTTACCTGAAGACGGCAGACAAGCGCATAGGAAACATCGTCCTCGAACAAATGTCTCCGCTTGTTGTCTACACACGACCAGCCCCACATGTCTTTGCCCTTGCCTTGGGATTTGCTCTGGTTGAGGATTCCGGCGCCGACGGCCCACATGATGATGCTGAAGATGAAGAAGCCAACGGCAAAGACGGTGTAGTACGCTGCGACCTTTTCGGCTCTCCGGTGTCCTCCTCTTGAGTACGCAATCATAACGACAATGGACATGAAGAGCGAAATGCAGGCAATGACGAGAAGAGTGACTTGCGGCCAAATTTTGGTGTTCTGGGCCCAAGCCGGGAGGTTGTTCCGGGGTGCGAGGTGTTGTGTGGCGTTGAAAATGGCAAAGGCAGTCGCAAGCATGGAGAGGACGATCAGACTGCAGGCGAAGTTGATGCCTCGTAGGAATATCTTTGCGATGCGTACCCGCACTTTGACTTTCTGCTCGGGGTTAGTGTGCTATTCTCTCGGGGGAAGCATGGATAAGGTACGTACTAGGTCCTGTGCTTGCTCTTTCTCGGTCGACTCCTCCCTCTTCTCGAGCATCTGCTCTTCCCGGAAGGTGGGGCTGAGAATCATGGTCTCCGCACCGGGCGTCCGTGGCGGAGCGCCGGGCGACTTGAGAGCACTCTTGAGGTGGCTTGGAGTCATGGGAGTTGGCGGAGGGAGGTACTTCTTATCGGTTTCTTCCATTTCGACGCTCTGGACGTAGCCGAAGCCCACGTCGGAAACCTGGGGCTGCGGCTTGTAGTGATTCAGCGGCGGGTCGGCAAAGGGCGAGCGTGCGTCGATGGGCGAGTAGACGGTGGTTGCTTCCGCAAAGCGGGCGGTGCGGGGGGTTTTGACGGACGGCGAGAGTGAGTCTCTGGAGTTGCGTTTCTCGAGGGTAACTGCAGCAGGCTTCTTATCGTTGGCGGCCATTCTAGACGAGAGCGAGTTCACGGGAGGGGGAAGTGACGTGAGAGTGGCATGAATCGGAGAGAAGAGAGGGAGAGGTGGAAATGTCTATGGAGAAGAGCAACTTGTATCCAGCCCAGCTTTGACAAGTCGCAGCACGAGATGAGAAGCAAGTGAAGAGACGACAGAGAACAAGTATTACAGTAGGAGACCTGCTGGCCAGAGGGAAGGAGAGGGCACCAGAAGGGCGAGGCGCTGGCCTTTTGTCTGGTCGGGCGCTTGGAGGAGGGCGTCGAGGATTGGACGGAGGGGAGCACGGGTACGAGTGGAGAGAGAGGGAACAATGGCTGGCGGGTACTCACCAAGGACTAAATGTACGGCGCCAATGGAGGGTGCAGCACGAGGGTAGGACGGGCGCTGATAGGCTCGGTGGGCAGACGAGCAGCGTGGATGGGCGCAGAGGAGGGGAGTTGGTGGTGGTGCAATGCTGGGGCCCCGAAATAGACGCCCGGGAGAAGGCAATAAAGGATTAGACAAAGGTGGGCGTCCAGACCGGCGCTCTGCAGCGGCTCTCAGCACAAAGAAGGCAGCGTTCTCTGCTATTGAGCGTGCTGACCGACAGGTGCTGGGGGGTGGGGTGGATCGCTGCGGTCAGCGGGCCAGCCAGTCGTGGTATGGATGCAATCGAGGTTGCCGAGGGCGTCGAGTCCGTCGTGGTCGTTGCCGTCGCCGTCACCGTCGCTGTCGTCTTGAGGGTAGCACGAGCAGATGTGGAGGGGGGGCTTTTTGCTTCTGCGCTCGCACGCTGGGGGGGCGCAACATGTTCACACAGAGAGCGGCCCTCGACCAGCGTCGAGCCTCTCGGGACAGCAGGACGCGCCCAGGCTTGCTGGCGTCAAGGGTGGCCGGGGCGGCCTCCAATGGCGAGAGTGAATGTAAGCGCTCTGGAGAACGAACAGGGCCGGGCGGGGTGCGATTGGGCAGACGATGTTTAGGCCGTGCCTGCCGCATGAAGGTTTGGCAGCCAAACAGATGGGCGGGTCGCGCCTGCCCTGAGCCGCCGCCCCACCATCCGAGCGCTGGGCTGGCCACGTCGAGTCGAGTTTGTTTCACGCCCGCGCCCGCGAGCCTCGTCGTCGTCGTCGTCGTCGTCCGGCCTGGCAGCACTGCCCGCGCGGTGGCATGATAAAGCGGCCCTCTGCCCGAGCACCATACCATTGTAGTAGATGGGCGGCCGGCCTCTGGATCGGCATGCCATAGCACCTGCACTGTATATCCTGTATTGCATCCACTGCATCCACCGCATCTCGCCGTCAGCACTTGGCGCTGGGCGGCCCCGGCATGTATGGCAGGAATCCAAACGTCGACACGCCCGGCCCTGCACCCGATGCCCTCGATGCACTCGATGCACTCGATGCACTCGATGCACTCGAATCACACCAAACAACCCCATGGCCGCAAATTAGCCCGCCTCGCCCTCCGCCGTCCCCCCGGTGGCCACAGCTGGTCGCTTTCGGCCATTTAGCCTCGATTCTTTGCCCGTCCACCGCTGCCCACACGCCTATTTTTGGGCTCATGTCTGACCAGCCGAGACGGGCCAGGCCGCCGGCCTTGCGCTAGAGCGCACATCAGACGGTGCCGTGCCTGTGTGCTGGCTGCCGTGAATCTTTCTCCACCTGGGGCACCAATTCCACCGTCGCGTGCCCGTCGCATCCTCAGAGACGCCTTCACCCTATGGCAGGCCTAGGAATCTGCCTCCCCCGCCGCCCGCACACCACCTCACCACACCAACACCAACGTCCAGGCAAGGGCCCGTCCCTCCCGCAGAGCCTGCAGGTCCATGATCATCGCCCCCGAGAACGAGACTTACGCCCAGCCCTCCCAAGTGCTATCCACAAGGCTCACATCCATATCCACGTTCGTGATAGACAGTACGCCATTTATTTTAGTTACCCCAGACCAGGCCTTCCTTCTCTCACACCCGCATCTGCACCTGCAAGGGCCGCACACCCGTTTCGAAACAGTTCAACCCTCATCCGGCCTCGCTTCCCTCTTACACCGTCAGCCCCGGTCGTGTATATATTACTTTCAGCCTTCCTGGAGGTACCCACCTGCGCTGCCTCGTGGCCTGCTCACGACAATGCTGTCACCGGTCTTATCATCTCATCGTCTGCAGGAAATTGTATATATTTAGCAATTTCAATATTCATCTTCAGCATCCAACAGAAATGCTGGAATAGGTAAGAAAATGCACTGAAGGCATGTCGCTTGAATGCAGGTACGTACAAGAAAAGAACAAAAGAACCCAAGAAAGAACCACACCGACCCGTTATCACAGAACGCATGCCAGAAGGAACTCACTTCCTTCTCGGAGCCTCCCCTAGCTTGCCCCCCCCCAGCTTGCCCAAACGTACCCCACCAAGCCTCAAATCCACCGTCTATTTGTAGTTCTCTCCACTCTATCCTCTGTCCATGAATTAGCGGAATACTCATGCAAGACGTCATCATAAGGCTGATAGAACCCGGTATTCCTTATTTGGCTCGCTCCCCTGCCCTCCCCGTTCCCATGTCCCGCCCCATCATGGGCACCCCCCCTCGTTCCCAACCGCAAGGGCAACGGCTGCAGAGCCACGTCTTCGTCTTCGCCTTCGACGTGCGCCGCAGCATAGGCTGACGGCTGAACTGGGGGATGGAATTCCGATGGACCTGGACGAGGTGGGTGAGTAGGCTTAGCACAGGGTCTCGGAAAACCATCAACACACCCAAAACTAGCGTCAGAAGAGCGGTGCTTGCTTGGCATTGCAAACGCGGGAGTATGGGTACGAATGTACTTACTCGTCTCTTCTATCGGACCCCAGCCCACCCAACCGTTGGTCGACTTCTTCTTCAGCTCCATACCCTCCGGAGGCGGTGCCGGCCGTGGGGGGGCTTGTTTCTTCTTTTCTTTCGCCTTGTTTTTCTGTGGGGCATTAATCAACACACCGTTACGTACCGGCAACGAGACGGCAGCGGCTGGACCCCCGATGCCTCCACTCTCAGCAGCAATGTTGACCAGCCGCCCTGCAGGCGCCATCATGGGCTGCGGCGGGCCGATCTTGGACTTCAGTTTGTCCTGTCTCTTCGTGAGATGTTTCTCAGTATGGTGCTCGTAAGGGCTGCTATGTACCTTCAGGTGTGCAATGGTGCTGAGCCACTTTCCCTCCTTGTGTGCTTTCTGTGGTGGAGGACGGGGTTCCAGATGCTCACTGCTCTGTTCTCTAGCCGGCAGGCGAGTGTTACTGGGTTTCTGGCTCTGCACATCTTCGAGTGTTCCATACCTTGCCGCTTTCAATGTGGCATCTACACCCAGTGCCTGGGGCATAGACCGAGCATGATGCTTCGCGGGGACCGGTGGCGGCGGCGGCGGTGCAGGCAGATTCTTCATCACGTCGACATTGTTACACATTCGCAGTGTGGACTGCGAGGGCGGGATCCGCGGTCCGGGTGTAGACATGTCGAAGCCGACAGCTTGAGCATCGTACTGCACAGATGCGGAGGCGCCAACTGGGATGTCGGTAGAGCGTAGGGAGGGAAAGGTGAGGATGGTTGCAGAACGCTGGAACTTGTCTTTTCCTTTGGGCGTGAATGCCGCTTCCAATCCTCTATTCGCACTTTCAATTTCGTCCACAGGCGAAAGAGGATACAGCCGTTCCGACTCTTCAGGCAAGCGTGGGTATGGTCGATCCTTCACCGGTGGAGGCGGGGGCGGAAGCGGAGGCGAAGGTGGTTGTCCTTCCTCCTTCTTTGCCTCTTCAACCGCCGTCCCCTCGAACCTCTCACGCTGTCTATGCGCTTGTCTCTTCGCTCTCCTCTTCTTTCTTAGCCTCTTTATTCCGCTCCAAACCTTCTGTCCTTCGCCCTCTGGACCCGAGTGGTAGATCTCGCGCGCCCGGTCGTACAAGTCGAAGATGCCATTGGATTCGTTACTGGAGTGGTAACGGCGGGCTGTGGCTGGCAGGTCTTCTGAGGTCTGCGCTTTGTGGGATTTTGGATAGGTACGCTCGTGTTCTGAATCACTATCAGGGTTCGGATACGTATAATCGAATCCCGGAAAGGGGATAATTGGCTCCTCTTCTTCTTTCTTCTCCTTCTTCTTCTTTTCCTCCTCTTCTTTCTTCTCCTTCTTCTTCCCCTCCTCTTCTTTCTTCCTCTCCTTCTTCTTCTCCTCCTCCGCCTTCTTCATTTCCTTCTCCCTTCCAGACCATACATGTCCCCACCCCACCTCCATAGCCGGCAACACAGGACTCTCTTCATACTCTTGATTCCTCCTCGGCGCCGCATACGTCTCCGAACCCACATATTTTCCCTGTGGTGGCTTTGTCGCCGCACGCTCGGGACTATCCGGCACGAGGATATTCACGTCGGGAATCTCACTAACATCGTATATGAAGGCGTGACTCCGCGCATAGTCGGAGTACCTCCATGTCGGGGAGAACAGGTCGCTATCAGAGACCAAAGAGTCGTGCTGCGAGGGCTGGCACGATGATGACGACGACGAAGCGTCTAATACGGTGGCTGTTTGGCTGCCCGCGTACATGGTGGGGAGTTGCGTCATGGTGTTGACGGGGTAGCGCGGACTAGGGACACTGGTCAGAGTGGTAGGGTTAGGGGCGATAGTATTTGGGTTGGGCGTGGTGCCGGGAACGGAGACCCATTTGGTGTCGTTCGTGTCGCGGCGGAGGTGTGCGGATTTCCGTGTAAAGGGATTTTTGATAGAGGGGCTTTTGGGCGGCATGGTGGGGGTTTGGAAATGGAGGAACCCCAGATGGATAGAGTGGGTCAGAGGATGGAGGTTGAGCCCACCTTCGACGAACTCTCTAGGGGAAAATAATTGGTGTCGTCGGTAAATGTGTACTTACGCAGATATTTGGGCGTTGAGTCAACGGGGTGTGACTGGACTGTGACTGAGCTACTATGACAGTACCAAGTAGGAAATCCGATGTGTGTTCAGTCGCGCAGTATTATCTTTTTCAGCAAATTGCGAGTGCTTCGCCGTCAGTAGCAGATTCTTCCTCGTAAATAAATTCGATGCAGTGCTGATCAAGAAGAGATAGATAGCAGAAGTCCCACGGGCCATTATAACGACTATGTTTATTTTTTTTTAGAGACAAGGACTACCTACCCTTCCATCAACGGAACAAGACATGTCTGTCGAGCGAACAAAGAACAAAGACACCCAACCTGGGGCCAACCGAGATATCCTTTGCCGTCAAACGCGGCCTTCTTTCACGGGTAGCTGGAGAAAGCCCCCTTTTGTTCCATTGTGCGGCGCTGAAAGAAGGACGAGGCCCACAATGCGCATCGGAGACGACGCACGGCCTGGGAACAAGAGTGAGACATGTTGTTCGAGACATGCACACGGACATAGACAAACACAGACAAACACAGACAGAGAGAGACAGAGACACAGAGAGAGACAAGCAAACGCGACCCCCAGCACCCACCCCCCAAAAGACAAGCCCAGCCCAGTCCCCACCGAAAGAGAAGACAGGAGCCCGCGCACGATTGGTCCAACCATCCCCCAAACTAGAGCATCACGATCAGCCACGCCAGATACCCAATCGCCGCGATCCCCAGCGCCTCGCACACGCTCCCGCTCGGCGCGCCGGCCCCCTCCTCGAGCCTCGCGGCCCCGGACGCCGTCGGATGAGGCTCGAAGCTCAGCGGGGAGGAGCGGTTGTAGGGGCGAGGGGTGCTGCTGCTGCTGCTGCTGTTGCTGCCGGTGGCGCAGGGCGGCGGGGGAGGGGGAGGGGGAGTGAGTGTTTCGGCTAGGTCTGTGCTACAGGTAGTGGTAGTGTTTGTGTTTGTCATTGTCGAGGTGGCCCGGCCGGAGGCGCAGAGGTGCGAGGAGAGAGCCGTTTGTGGTGTTGTTGGCTCGGG
>MU002195.1:0-30719 GCA_010093585.1 Melanomma pulvis-pyrius CBS 109.77
GAGCTTAAAGCGCTTAAGGCTTCTAAAACTTCTAAGGCTGCAGCACTGCAATCTAATAGTGTTTTCAACTAGTTGTCCCTAAGTTTGCCTTTAACCTAGAATCTTTCTGCCTTAGATACCTCTAATAGAACTAGTCTATTAGTTGCTAGCACTAGTTTAATCTTAAATGCTTAAGCAGTTTCTATGTATTCTAGTTAGTAGGCTATTCTAACTATTTAACTAGATACTTTTACTAACTTTTAAACTTCTACAGACTCTAGATTTCTTCTACTTTAAATTCTTCTTCTAGTTCTAGCTTAATGTTCTTAGCTAGAGGAATGTTGTTTAGAGCTAGTTTAAGTAGTGCTTTGTAGAATACTAGGTGTATACGCATGCTCTTAGGTAGCTTTAGCTTGTAATTAACTTTCTCTTTCTTCTCTAGAATCTTAAAAGGTTCTATTCTTAGGTTGTTAAGCTTGTTTGCTAGTTTTTTTGTGCGTATGTTTTTTTGTAAGAGGAAAACTTTATCCCTCTCTTTAAAAGTTAGTTTCTTAATTCTTTGTTTATTTACTTGTTCTGCTATAATCTTATTACGTTAAGCAATGTTCTAGCTTAGATGTTTGTGTATTTGTTGTAATTAATTAGCTTTTACTCTTGCATTCTTGTGTATGCTAGAGGTTTCTATAATTGCTCTATATAGTTGTAGCTTATAACTATAATTAGCATAGTATAGCAAATACTTAGTAGTTGCCAATTTAGAGCTATTGTACGCAAACTATGCTATAGGTAGTAGCTCTACCTAATTGTCTTAGTTTTTGTTAATGTACATTCTTAAATACTGCTCTAATATTTAATTTGTTCTTTCTGTTTGTCTGTCTATCTACAGGTAAAAGCTTGTAGACAGCTTGTAAGCTGCTTCTAGCCTTGCCTATAGAGTTTTCTAAAAGTTAGACGTAAAGAGCTTATCTCTATTTGTAATAAACTATGCTAGCAACTTATAATTAGCTATTAGAGTTTTAATTACTTTATACAAAAGATCTTTTGCTGTAATTAATTTGTTAGTTAGAACAAAGTACGCGTATTTAGTAGCTCTATCTACTATAACTAGTATTGCGTTACATTCTCTTTCTAATTCTAGTTCTGTAGAATTAGGCAATTTAATAATAAAGTCTATTATAACGCTACTCTATAGTTTAGCAGCTAGCGTTAGAGGCTAAAGTAGCCTATAGAGTTTGTGTTGTTTGATTTTATTTTTCTAGCAACTTTTGCACTTTTGCGTAATCTTTTCTACTATTGCCTAGGCTTCTTTTATAGTGTACGTTTGTTGTAGTTTGTTTAGTATAACTTTAACGCCTAAGTACCTATATTGCAGAGTATAGTATAGTTTGTATACTAGTTGTTTCTAGAGGTCTTTAGGTACCTAAATCCTTTCTATAGCTCTTGCTTTATTGTAGGCTTCTGTTTTCTACAGCGTAAAACGTGCGTAGTCTTAGAAGTCTTTTACCTAGTTCCTTAGGTTCTAGTTCTATGCATGTACTATTTGTACAGCTATTAAGCTTATTTTAAAGCAATTAATAGTAAGCGTACTATTGTTGTTTTTTTATAGCATAGTCTAGAGTTCTAGTGCTTCTATAGCAACGTAGTTGCTTCTTCTGCTAAGTGCATCTGCAGCATTATTCTCTAATCCCTTTTTGTAGTAGATTTAGATATTGTATTAAGCTAGAAGTTGCATCTAATAGATTTGTTGTAGAGTTAGGTCTTTAGTAGTTGTAAACTATATAAGGTTCTTATAGTTTATGTATACGTCTAGAAGATATTGCGTTTCTATAGTATATACTTTCTATGTCTTTAAAGTGTTTACTATCTCTAGTAGTTCTTTGTTATAAATGTTGTAATTTATTTCTATAGCTATAAACTTTTGTAAATAGTACAGTACTATTCTTCTTATCTTGTCTTCTTTAGCTTAGCAAAGGATTGCTTCTAACGCATAGCCTAATGCGTTAGTTTCTACTAATATATATTTAGTAGAGTTATAAATTTGTAATACTAGTGCAGTGCTAAATCTTCTTTTAAGTTCCTTAAAAGCTGTAGCCTGCTCTGTTCTCTAGAAGAACTCTTTCTCTTTCTTAGTTATTTTAGTAAGGGGTGCAGCTACCTTAGAGTATTCTTTAATAAACTTCTAATAGAAGTTAGCAAATTCTAGAAAGAATTGTACCTGTTTTACTGTAGTTAGCGTAAGCTAATCTTGTATAGCTTTTGTCTTCTTAGAGTCTATCTTAATAGTTTCTCTACTAATAATAAATTCTAAGAACTTAGTTCTTATAGCGTAAAACTTGCTTTTCTTGCGTTAGATTTATAGTTTGTACTTCTATAGTTTAGTAAGTACCTTTTTAACATGCTTTATATATTCTTTAAGCGTTCTGCTTAAGTATACTAAGACATTGTCTAAGTATGCTGTTACAAATATATCTAGGTATTTGTGTAAGGCTACGTTAATAACTTTCTAAAAGGTTGCTAGAGCGTTAGTAAGCTCTATAGGCATTACTGTATATTTGTATAGTCTATAATAGGTTTAAAAAGCTGTTTTCTATTTGTAGCCTTCTTTTATTCTTATTTAATAGAATCCCTCTTAGATATTAAATTTTGTAAACTACTTAGCTCCTTGAAGTTAGTTTATAAGCTTGGGTATTAGTAGTAACAAATACCTATTCTTAATTGTTTTGTTGTTAACTCTTTAATAGTCTATACACAATCTTAGTGTACTATTTTTCTTAGGTACAAACAGTATTGCAGAGGCAACAGGGCTCTTGCTAGGCTAGATAAACTGTTGTTCTAGGTTAGACCTAAGATACTCTTGTAGAGCTACCTTCTAGTCTCTAGTTATTAGTTAAAGACCTTTTCTCTTAAATAAAGCGTCTTTCTTTAGCTTAATCTTATAATTCTATAGCTAGTGTTTAAAGAGTTGTTTAAGTTCTTTCTAGTTTTTAAATAAATTAGCAAACTCTGCGTATTCTTCTAGTATTGCCTTATCTATAGGCTTTTCTGTTGCAGCAATTTAGACTACTAGATGTTAAATTCTATTAAGCTCTTTCTTCTATAGCTGTGCTATCTTGTAAGCTGTTGTTTGCTTTATTATAGTCTTAACTCTTAGTTGTAGTAACTTCAATCTTTAGCAACTTCTAGCAATTTAGGTAGCAGCGTGTCTGCTATATATTGTTCTCTTTTGCTAATTAATTTTAGAGTTGTGCTATACTAGCTAATCTATTCTAATTATTATATTCTAGTTGTCTAACTCTAGAATGTCTATATAGCAGTTGTCTTGTATCCCTTGTACTATAAGAGTTACTAGCTAGGTTTCTAAGTTAATTATTCTATTTCTGTAGACAACTGCTAACGTATCTACTATAGTTAGAGAATATAGTTCTTTCTTTTGTTAGAAGAAGATGCTGTGCTTTATTATCTATTAATTAGAGATGTAGGTTTTCTCTGCGCTACTATCTACTAGTGCAACTAATTTCTTTCCTTGCACTTTTACGTTAATGTAAAGTTAAGGTCTATAGCTGTTTGTAATAGCTATTTAATAGGTTCTATTGTAGATCTTTTCTCTAGTAGAACCCTGTCTCTAGAAGTCTATTTGTTTTTTGTTAAATTCTAAGACTCTGTGTTAGAGAAGAATTTGTCTTCTAATTCTTCTAGAGCTTCTTTCTAAAGTTCTTCTAAAGGTAATGCAGGGTGTTAGAAACATTTTCTGTCTAAACATTTCTTATTTTCTAAGTTCTTGTAACTGTAGATGCGTAAATTAATTATTGCTGCTTGTTTCTAATACTTGTAGAATACACATTCTAGCTCCTTTAGTAATTAATTCTATTAACACTAGAACTATAGTAGTTCTTTGTAGTTCTATTTCTTGCAGAGTAGGCAGTTAGGCTGTACACAGGCTTTTACCTTCTTGCTAACTAATTTTGTTAAAGAGTTGATTTTTAGCTACTAGCCTGTTTAGTGTTTGTTTTCTATATGTAGTTTACATTTGTTGCAGGTGCATTGCTGCTACTTGTTTTAGCATAAAGTAAACTTATGCACTTTGCAATTTAGCACTAAGCAGTCTTTAGCTAGTATTGCTTTATAATATAGGGCGTCTTCTTTCTTAGCTTGCGCTGCTTTCTAGAAAGTGTAGAAGGCGCATGCTGTAATAGGTTCTACTCCTTAAATAAGCTTACAGTCTGTTTAAGGCGTCTTCTAGTATTTAAGTTTATGCTAGCAGTCTATATACTTCTGTAGAGCGCATATTTCTCTATTTCTAAAATACTAAGTATCCCTCTTTATAGTTCCTTGTTTAAATTTTAAAGAATACTAACCTAAGCAGTGCTTAGGTTTCTAATGTTAGTTGTATGCGTTTTGTACGCAGGTATACTATAGAATAATAAAACATTTGTTCTTGTCTTCTTTGTTGTTAAATTCTTTAGTAAGAATAACGTTATCTTCTTTTATAACTTTATTATAGCTTAGTTAGCTATGTATTCTAGGTTTAATAAGTACTAGATTATTTTTGTACAAGCAGCTGTTTCTAAGATAGTTTCTAGATCTACACTTCTAGCAGTGTTCTATAGTAATTCTTTCTTCTATCTCTTTTTCTATAAGGTATAGTTGTAGAAAGTGTCTTTCTTCTATTAGACTGTACTTGTGTGCTAGGTATTCTCTAGTTTCTAGTGTGTTAGTTTTACTAAGAGGGTATTGCTTCCTTCTTAGGTACACGTTGTAGGCAAAGTTGTACTAGTACTCTAGATTTTTAATACTGTGCTGTTCTTCTACTAGTTTCTAAAGTAATTTGCAAGTTTCTAGAGTGTCTATAACTAATAAGTCCTTGTTCTTCTTGCAAGTTCCTTCTAGGTAGTTTTCTTTTTTACATTTCTAGCATTGTTTGCTCTTGTAGCAGTGTTCTAACAGAATGTACGTAGCCTAGAGTAGTTAGGTTTCTAAAGAGCTTATTATTGCTATCTTAGCTCTAGTAATCCTTTGCTTAGTGCTAGTCTTGTTAGAATAGTCTTGTCTGTAGTATTCTATCTTGCTATAGTTAAGGCATAACTCTTCTTTATACTATTTCTTTTGCTTTAGTATAAAGAGTATTCTTTTAATATTCTTAAGTATAGTTTTTCTTTTGTACCTTTTTCTAGGTAGAAAAGAGCGCTAGTCTTTTTGTTAAAGAGTCCCCTGCATACGTAGCTAGGCTGCGCTAGCCTGCTAGTCTATAGGTTCTAGACAATTGCGTTGTTCTGTTTAGAGTTGTTAGAGCAAGGGCATTAGTCTTTGCTTCTTCTCTACTACCCTTTCTTAGAATCTTTTGTTAATATTAGTAGCTGCTACTACAAGTTTGTTTAAGCTTGTAATTCTTTCTTTTTGTGCAAGCTTGTCTTTAATAAACTTCTTTAGTTCTTAATAATACTAATAGACTAAAAGAGCCTTGTTCTATTCTATAAGAGGCTTAAAAGTGTAGAACTTGGTAGTATAGGCTTTAACTATATTTTTCTGCTAAAGGTTTGTAATCTAAGTAGTTGCTACTGCTACTTTATTAATGTCTTTAAACATGCTTCTTATAGCTGCCTTAAAGTTATTCTACTTAAGAAACAATCTATAAGCTATTGTATTGTCTTTCTTAGTTGCTTCTCTGTTAAGGTACTTTTTAACATATAGTTGAAACTATTAGGCAGCTCTTCCTCTAAAGTAGTTGCTAGTAACTAGAATCTAGTTAACCTTAGTAGGGAAGGCTTGAATATTGTATTAGTTGTAGAGTTGCATGCTTGTAAGAAAGGTGTTAAGGGCCTTAGAGTTGCCTTTAAATTTCTTAGAAGGGCTTAGCCTAACGCTAGCTTTGGCTTCTTTCTAGATCTTAGCTTGAAGCAATGCTTGTAACTTGCCAATTGCTTCTTGCTACTGCAGAAGCTGCTAGTGTTGCTCTTTTAGCTGCTCTTTGTAACAGCGCGTACGCGTTACCTGCTTCAATTGCGTTCTGCCAAGCTAAGCTAGTACTAGCAGCGCTTAGCACAATAGATAAAGCTTAGCCTTTAGAGCAGCCTCTCTGCTTCTTAGTTTAATATACTTTGTTACACTTTACCTCTTGATTGCTTCTTAAGCATGCTGATTGTAATATTATATTAAACTCCTTAAGTAATATAAAAGCTTGAGTACACACGCACACGCACACGCACACGCTTTCAACTTACACGCACACACACACGCACATAAACCTAGAACAACAACGCCAACCTACCTATTTTAATTGATTGTAGAGACAGAGCAGTTCTAGCACACGCACACGTATACGCATACGCACACGCACACGCACACGCACACGCACACGCACACGCACACAATTGGAGGCTAGAGATAGGTTGGCTCTGTTGCTGCGCTCTAGCTTCTACACCTACGCACACGCACACGCACACAATTTTTCTACACTCTTTTTACCTTCTCTACAATGAACAACCCTATCTAACAGCTGCAAGCTAAGATCTACGCTCTACGAGCTGAGTTTCAATAGAAGATTTAGAACCTACGCGCTTAGAACCAGGCACTGCAAGAAACGCTTGCAGTAGTAGCTACACTACCCTCTCTGCTAAAGCCTGTACTCCCTACACCTTTAAAATTCAATAGAAAGCTATACAGGTTCAAGACCTGGCTGCCAACAATGAAAGCCAAGATAAAGGTGGATAGACTGTTAATAGGAGACAATACAGCTAGGTTCTACTACGTGTAGGATAGCCTTAAGCCTGCGGTTCAAGCTCTAGTCCTTCCTTAGCTGTTAGAGGCTGAGGAGCAAGCTTACTAGAACTACATGGACATCCTTAGGCAGCTGGAACGCGTTTACACCAACCTGAACAAGACGCGCAAGGCTTAGCAGGCGCTGCACAAGCTTAAACAACAAGATAGAGAAGTGCTGCTAGCTTACATTGCGCGCTTTGAGCGTATCTTGCACGAAGCAAAGGGCAAAGACTATCCTGCTGCTGTTAAGATTTCTACCTTCTGCTAAGGCCTCAACTCGTTAATCCAGCGCGCGCTTGACAATCAACTAACGCTTCCTAAGAGCTATCCTAAGTTCCTTTAATTAGTACAGCGTCTAGCTAGTTGCTTAGTCAACTACGCGCACGCGCATGCGCAGCCTGCTTAGCCAAGACACAACAAGATAGACCTTAGCAGCGTTGAGCTACTCTATATCGCTACTATCAACGTTGCTTAGCAAGCTTAATTAGCAACACTGATGCAACGCAGTTACTGGAGGACAGTAGGCTGCTGCGTACGCTGCGGTTCCTTAGCTTACTAGGTAAAAGACTGTTCTTAACGCTCAGCACGCTTAGCATCTCAACGCTCAGCATCTCAACTCTTAGCACCTAGTTACCCCTGGCAAGAACCTCTGCTAAGCGAGGACAGTGATAACGAGGAGAGCCTAATTTGCAACTAGTTGATAGGCGCCTGTTCTACTTTTTCTACTTCTTGAGCTTAGTTTTAAGCTCTCTGTTGTACGCAGAAACTAAGCCTTTAGAGGGGGGTAATGTAACAGCGCGTACGCGTTACCTGCTTCAATTGCGTTCTGCTAAGCTAAGCTAGTACTAGCAGCGCTTGGCACAATAGATAAAGCTCAGCCTTTAGAGCAGCCTCTCTGCTCCTTAGTTTAATATACTTTGTTACACCTTACCTCTTGATTGCTTCTTAAGCATGCTGATTGTAATACTCTTGCTGTTTTTGTATTATCTCTACTAGATTGGTAGTTGGAGCTTTTGCAGTTGACGCTATTTCTGCAATTTAACTTAGGTCTGAACTAAGAGTAGTTATAATGTTAATAGCTAATGTCTTTCTCTATACTTCTCTAGGCTCTATAGGTTTTGTACGTAACTATACAAGGTTAGAGGTCCTTAGTTTGCAGCTAAACAGAAGGTATAACAAGGTACTAGGTAACAATAGGTTGTTAGTAGGCTTCTGTAAATTGGACACGTTCCTTGCAGAAAGGTACGTTGCTTAGAGTAAAGCAGTAACCAACTTAAAGAGTAACAACAAGTTCAATTTAGATAAAGAGATCTAAGCGCTAACTTGCTATAGAAATATAACTACAAAGAAAGGAAATAGAAAGAGGAATCTGTCTAGCTTATATATCTGTTCTTCTGTTATGCTCTGTGTGCTCTATAATAGAGCACATAGAGCGCGCTCTATCTACTCTATAATAGAGCACACAGAGCACCTTCTAATTAGCTAGGTGTTTTTCTACCTGCTCTTTATCTGTTCTTTGTTCTCTATTCTGTTATTACGTTACGTAACCTGTGTAACTCTGCGTTGTTCTAAGCCTAAGCCTTGCTCGCTGTCTTATTTTCAACCAAAGTATTACTTCCTTGTTGTTGCGTAACAGCAGCGCAGCTGCGTTAAGCGTAGGCTTAGAATTGTAGCTAAAGAGTTTGCGCTTTATAGAATTATACTCTAAGATAGATAGGCAATAAAATATAGTAGTAGTTAGATGTTTGCTTGTTTATTGTGTTACGTAGCTATTGCTAAATAAAATGTGTAAGTTACAGCTGCGTTTTTAACATACTAATTAGCTAAATTCTACAGATAACTTAGAATAGAAGTAAGCTGTATCTGCCTTAGGTACTACCTCTACAACTTGCTTTCTAGAAATATATAGCATTGTAAACTATCTAAGTAATTAACTTAAACAGCACGTGCAGATGCTAATTAGACGCTTAGCAGTTGCTAGCCTAGCAACGCATTAACACTACATTGCTCTCCTCTTGCACTGTAACTTCTCTCTACTCTAACACAACTTCTACATATCTAGCTTATCCTCAACTATACTTATCTTCTAAGCTGCGCTAATAGCTCTTGCGCATTTATAGCTTACAGCAGTCCTTAATGCAGGCAGTAATTCTAAGCTACTACTAGACCTGCAAATCCCTGCCAACTACCTGCAAAAGCTAACAAGGCAGCACCTACTTCTAACTCTTCCTGCATCCTTCTCTTAACTAACTTGAAAGCGGGCTGCACTTGCAGAGATTAACTAGCTAAACATTCCTTACCTACACAAGCAACAGTGGGCTCTAAACAAACCTAACTCTACATGCGCTATGTTACAGCCCCCGCAATTGCTATTGAAGACATTGAGTAGAATCGCCGCGAGGAAGGTAGAGGATGCAAGGAACAAGGCAAATATGCTGGAATGGACCCCTACGCCCAGCGCATTTGATAGCGAATACATTGAGAGGGAAGGCATGGACTGGCCAAGGTCGTCAATCTCCTCTGTTACCGAATCCGCTAGTTTAAAGGCACAATCTCGCAGCCTAACTAAACAAATAATTAATCTTAAGGTTGCAGAGAAGACAGTATTCTTGAAAACAGTAAGATTACCTGCAGATGTACTAGAAGACGTGCGGAAACTGTACAAGGAAATACAAAGCCTAGCTTGCGTACCCTGTAGCGTAATTCTACTAGGAATTGAGGTACAAGCTTGTTTACACCTATCTCTTCCCTTCGCTTACAGTTTCACTAGGACCAAGTTCAAATTGATGCTAGTAGTGATGTTGATAATCTGGACGTCTTTGTGGCAACAAAACCGAGCGGCATAAGCAGAGAAGAGTTGCTAGACGAATTCAAAGCCTTACAAGCCGTTCGAGACTTGACTGCGGTCTGCAAAACCCAACACCTCTATAAGCCTAGCTGGAACAAACGCGTGCACTGCCGGATGTTAGAGCAAGCAGTTCGTGGCTGCTCTGGCGTTGAATACTATAACATCACAACTGCACGCGTAATCAAAGAGCTGGTTCCTGGCAACAAATACAGTAAGATTCTAAAGCAAAAGATGATCGACTACGCTATTACGCTTGGCCCGCCCCTCATCTCTGAAAGCCAGGTTATCACCCGCCTTGCTGCTTCCCCTCGACCCCTCCACCGCACTATCAATCCATCTGATTACTCACCCCTTTGCTACAACCCCATCGCTATCAACATTGAGACCAAGTCTCCCAACGGCGGCAAGGAGCATGGCGAAGTCCAGCTCTCCATCTGGGTAATGGCGTACTTTAACCGCTTGCGGGTCCTCACACAGAATCCAGTCCCTATCACGCTTCCGCTTATCTTGGTTTTGGATGAGCATTGGAAGCTGTTGTTTGCATGTGATCGGGAAGGTGAGATTCAGATTATCGATGCCGTGGATTTTGGAACTACAGCGGATATTGTTGGGTGTTATGCGATTTTGAAAGCATTGAGGCTGGTTGTTGGGTGGGCCAAGGATACGTTCTTGGAGTGGTTTAGGGAGAGGGTGCTTATGCCTGAATGAAATAAGATTGTTGGGCATCGTTGTGGTCCATGATTATTGAGAGAGGAAAGCATAAAGTGCTAGTGTGCAATAAGGATATACTGTAGCGTTAAATACGCTGTCGATCCTTCTGTCAAGGCGTCGAAATCCGGTTTCAACGCATAACCCCTGTCCTACCACGAATCTAGGCAAGCCTTCAGATCTCACTTCGAAAGAAGAGGACGCCCGATTCTTCGCCCACCGCTCCTTGACTGGGCTCGACCCACTAACACGTACGGGTGACTGTCCAAAGAGCTTTGAAAAAACCCAGCGAGCCATATGTCACATCAGACTTATAGTGCTTGCCCATAACTGTTCTAATGGCTTCAGTGGCCTCCACAGCGTGATAAAATGGAACCTTAGGCACAAAATGATGTAGAACATGTGTCTCAATGAGATTATAGAAGAAATAGCAATCAATAACCCCCAAATCACGGTCAATAGTTGCCATGGCGCCTCTTTGAAAAGTCCAAGTCTTCTTGTCGTAGTGTGGAAGGCTTGGATCCGTTTGTTGCAGATGTGTAATCGCAACTGACCTATGTTAGCACTGCGCCGATTCTTTCTTTGGTAGTCTACTACAAACTTGCAGTCAGTTTGCAGCGGCATTGTTACTTATCGTTGACGCTGCGAAAGGCGCAATTCACTTCGATGGCCAGGCCGTCTGGAATCAAAATGCTCTAGGCTATCAATGAGACCTCAGTCGAAAGTCGTCAATGTGTAGCGCTAGAGGTGCTGAAAGCTATTCCTCCTGCTGCTCAAATCAAATTCCGAGACGTGTTCTGCAAAACCATCGAGCCAATTCAAACCAATCTCAAAGGAACATTACAAAAGAGACAACGTAAGTATCTTACCCCTCCTATATTGTAATAACTTTAGGAAAATGTACTCTACGGCGAATCAATGCGATGCGAGTCGATTTGTTAAGGGGGTTATTTAACTTTTAGGCGCCTGTCCCTGTAAGCACACTTGTAAACACACTAATACACGCATGCAGATCTAACCTAGAATTAGCGCCAAAGAGTGATAACTCGCATTGCATTTACTCGCATAGCTTCAACTCGTATCGCTATGCTTGGTTTCACCTTAACTTGCATCGCTCCAACTCATATCACTCACATTGCTCTAACTCGCATCGCCTCAACTTGCTTTATATTGCTATAAAGCACTCTTCCCTTCTTACAGATATGTTATCTACTGTGTTGCTCCTTACTACGCTAAATCACTTTACGCACACTCTCGATCCCTCAAATTACCTTGGATTTTTTTTCGCGGGGGCATGAGAATGGGGTGGAAGAGATGGTGCAGCAAATAGAGACGGTGTTGTTGTTGACGGGCTGAGGGCGAGCGCGGCTATAGTGGGCGGCCAGTTTTGGTGTTTTGGAGTCGGGCATGTGTTCAGGGCTGATCCGCCAATGCCCACGTTGAGACTCGAGATCTCCACCAAGCCCCAAGACTAAATCCGAACGACCTCCACGAGCAAATCAATACAATACAGGCTGTTGCAATGGTTGTCCAGCGCAAATATGGCAAGGATTATATCAATCAGTCCTTGGGACAAATCGATTCGAATACTTGGCTTATTGGCAGCCTCGTGCTGTGCCGATCGCCATATTTATCAGAGAAGGCCACCTGGAACGATGACGGGGACAATTCAAGCTACACATTAACAGCAGCACCTACTCCCTACTATTTGACGACTTCACCACCAAACAGTCCTTTTATCAAGCTGGTCCATGAAGCTGGGGATGCTTCTGCAGTCTGGTCTATCGGTAACTGTGCCTTGTGCAAAGTCAGGTATATTGAAGAGGGGGTCACACCCGAATTAGTCACTTTGGATTTTGTTCAAGACCAACATCCTAGTTTTGATACGCCTAAGGTAATACACCATGCCTTTGGTAAGGACTGGTCCTACCTCTTCCTCTAGAGACTGCCAGGTCAAACCCTTGACAAGGCTTGGCCAAGCCTGAGCGAGGAGTGGCGACTCTACTATGTAAATGCTGTGGTAAACATCTGCAAGGAAATGGCGGAGTGGAAAGGGAACAACATTAGCGGCGTCGACAACCAAAATGTACCGGAATATTACCTCCAACCCCAAGGCGCTAAGAACTTCAGCTCGCTCCAAGCTACATGTGAGGCAATCAGCATAGACTGCTCAACATTCGTCTTCTATTATGCTGACCTTGGACCCACCAATATTATCGTCAAAGAAGAGCCAATATTAGGGAGAGTTGGGATTATAGACTTTAAAATTGCGGGCTACTTTCCGCAAGGTTGGATCAGGACTAAGTTTCGGCTGTCCAGCGGAATGGACTTGCCCACTTCAGCCACCAGTAATCCGAAGTGGTGGAGATCAGAAATTCAAAAGGCACTTGGAGAGAATGGATTTGAAGATTTTGCAGAAGATTGGATGAGGTGGTCAGCACCATGAGCAATAAAAAAAAGCTGATAGTTTTCGTGATGGATGAGGTACGCTACATCTTCATAAATCTTACTCCGTGTCAATACTCTGACTCCTCCAATTCTTAGGTGTTCCGTGATGACGAAGGTAGACCCGTCGAACACCCAGGCCTGCGGTTCCATCTGAGCGAATTCACCTGCAAAGGGATTGTTGAGGAGGAGATGGGAGGTAAGGATGCAGAACTTTGCATCTCGGGGTCCCAGCTCTGCCATTACGTTGCTATAGCAGAAAACAATGTACAGCGAGCCATGCGTGAGGAGCCTTTGCCCGATGGCATCAAAATCAACAAGAGAAGACGATCGACAACGCCTCCTGAAGACATGAGGTCGACTTGTACGGGAAGGCAAAGTCCTTGGCCAAGCCAATCAGGGACTAGCCTCCTCTGTCAACCGGGCAACGCAGCGTTATGATGACCACTCTCCATGTCTTTGACCGAAATCATTCATCGTCTTCACATCCTCTCCCATACTCCATTAGGCTAGTGGGTATCGTCAATAATATTTATTACTAGGGGTTACATGTCTATGCAAGGAGTTGCAAGAGGGATATTGCGGACAAGGTGCATGCTGATGTCAATGCGGATACTAAGGATATTACCTTTTTTAATGACGATAATACGTTGGGGTCTTGAAGCAGAGCAGAATGGAAATAGAAATACAAGTAGAATCAAAACTGTCTTGCCTGCATGCATTCTATATAGTGTGTGGGTTTTACTCTATTGCCTGCAACCTCTATCAACCCAGCAACCCCGCAACTACTATCAAGACTGCCTAGTGGCCTCCTCCATTCACAGCAATCAAGTAAGATATTCCGTCTAGAATTTGTTTACCTTGTTCTAAATCTCGCCGTTGAAACTTCCATCTGCTAGAGTCCTCTCCAATGGTACTGTCTCATCGTCTCCCAGTATATGCTCTGGCTTGGACAGCGTTGCTGAGGCGTCCACGACGTCAAGTGTCTAACAGCTTGCCTCTAATTACTATTAATTCTAATGCCGGAGCTAGACTTACTAGACAGGCCATACTCCAAAGATCTACGCGATAATCGAGTTTGTCTTTGAAGATGATCTCAGGGGCGCGAACAGGAAGCGGAGTGTTAAGGACGCCAGGACAGTCGTCGCTCAAGAAAGATTGGCCAAAATCGACAATCTTAATCGATTTGAACGATGATTTAAGATCTATAGGGTAGGAAGTGGGTTTAACAAGGTATCGGGGTATACCAGGTGCTAGTGGTTGGCCGTCCTTTCTTCTAACCTGTCCTATTTCGGGCTGTCCGAAGTTCTGGAGAAATTCCTCTTCTCGTAAGGCTTGCACCGTAGGGATCGCGAATGCTAGGTTGCGGGTATGCAGATCTGAGGATGATTAGCAGAGACTAAATTAATGCTGACATGACAGTATACCTGCATGCGCGATTTTCAGCTCGTGAAGGACACACAAACCAAGCAGAGCTTGTTTTGCAATAGTTTTCGCAAGCGTTCCAGGAAGCCTTTCAATGCCAGAATGCGCATCGAGGAGATCGGCCACGCTTGGCCCTAACAATTCCAACACGAGGCATTCATGAGTTCCATTTGGACCACTGATCTGGAAGGAATCCTGCATTGTCATTAGATGCTGGTAACCAGGCTGGCCTAAGTGTTTTGCCGCTAGTGTACGCAAGACGGTAGTCTCCCGATTCTGATGGTTTGGCTCAGATACTGCGATTTTCACAGCAACGTAGGTTTGGTTCCTAGTAGTATGTCAGCTCTAATTGTATCAGTTCATCGCAGAAAGCGAGACCCGGTATCACGCGCTGCCCAGACGGTGGAGTATCCACCCCAGCCCAATTTGTGTAGAACCTTGTACCTGCCATCGCTCAAACAGTCCCCCAAGTGAACGGGATGATATCCACCCTTGTGATAGCGATGCAAAGGTTCAGCATCAACGTCACAAGTATGCGTAGACTAATCCATTGGCAGATCGAGCTGAGAAGGTTGTGCAAACATAGAGGAAAGCGAACGGGAAGGCGCAAGTGCTGATAAAGACAGTCTGCACGCCAGCGCTTGCTGAACCGGTATTCTGCGAGGTCGAGCAACTATCCTGGTCACACTCATGCTTTCGCTTTTACACGCGAGTAGAGCTGTAAGAGTTGTCTAATTACTGTAAAGCGAATGGCGAGAAGATCGGGATCTTGAGATGTGACGCCAAGATAGTTAGCATCTTAGCGCTGCACCCAGCGGCTGCATGCAGCGGCACGAATGAGGATGCTCGCTGCTGCTTACATCTGGGAACACGATTAGAAGGAGGCGCTTACAGAAGCCTCTCAAGCAGTACAGAGCAGACGGCCGATGTATAAGTAGAGTCATCTGTATACTTGTGGCAACCATCCAGGTCGCACCGCAGATTTCACATCATTCAACTCCATCACCACCTTACTGTCAAATCCAGCCTCAACATGTCACCCATCGCGCATAGTGCTGTCAAGTTCACGCAGAGAATTCGAGACTTGGCCCTTTGACACAGAACGCTCAATTTGATTCACGAAGCCACCAAACAGCCAGATCTGGCCCAATTCACTGTGGCGACGCTCAAGTAAGCATGTACATTAGCCCCAATTTGAGGATCGACCAGCCAACTTGAACGTGTGTAACAGGAATCCTACCCATACAAGCCACACAGATTCCAGTATGTTCTTAGACTGCCAAGTGTACAAAGAGTGCTAATAGATGCCCCAGACCATTGTAAGTATGGGGAAAGGCAGAAACGTTTCGACCAGTGGGCTGAAGACATGCAGAAAGGTCTCGCGGCCGGGCGCGCAGGAGTGTGGTTCTTTTTCAGAGCGCAGCCGTATGCTCACCAGAGAGGCGCGGACGGGGACTACATTGCGTTCACCACAGGTCAAGCCGTTCTTTCATACCCTCTCCACATCGTGATCTATTGCCGACGCTGTCCATAGGTAAGGAGTCTCGAGAACGATAGGGTCATGCAGTATAATGAAATACATTCCTTTCAAGCCTGTTATTCCCTCTGGCTGCGTAAACTCATCCCTCCACCTCATTCAACTCAACCCGTGCTGTCCGAAGTATCTCTTTCATCTCATCGTACAGCTTCGGATTCGGAATCCTCCATCTCCTGCCATCAGGGAACACTTTTCTCCGCAATCTGTTAACATGAGGGATTAACGGTTGGTAGTATAGCGTGAAGGTCGCTTCTATGGTTTTAAGGAAATCTCTTTCATCGCCCACTACTCCTTTCTTTATCTTAGCAAGCTCTTCTGTATCTACATAATTCTACTTATCAAAGCGTTTTATAACTCTTTCCTGGTTTAGTCTATAGTAGTGAATGCATATCTAGAAAAGCACCCAGAAAAATAATTCCAAATCGTGCATAAAGGAGTGCAGTTTGTTGTCTAGAAGTACCCTAATTGCTATAAACGCTTGCGTGCTGGTCTTCCCTTGTGCTCCTAAAGATTTCTCCCGCTGCTCCTTGATAGCAAGGTTGAGGTTAATTAAGAATGCAGGCTAGAAGGGGTTGCTATACTCCTTATTTACTATAAGGTTGTTTGGCGAGATATTACATTGTAGCATACTGGCCTGTGTGTATAGCAACTCGTAACCGTCAATGCAGCCTTCCAGCGCAGTAAGAAGGCTAATCTAGGAGCTTAAAGTGTATATAGGTTTTCTATAGTTACTAACAACAACGCAGCAATGAACTTAATTTGCAGTTGCCCTCCCTCCCTTTATTGGGGAGCTCGAGCAGGTTCGCTTAGAAGGCGGCAACAGTGCGCTAGTGCTGCTAGAGGACCGCTTGCGCCTGGCGACGCTGCTGCTCTGGCCTATCCGACGCCCAGCCGTGCTTGGAGGCGGCATCCAGCTTTCTGGCCTGTAGTTTTTCGCTTTTGTTATGTCTAGGCCATGCCGTGCGTTTTCGCAGATATTGTTGTTCTGGCCGCCTACACAGACTGTTTCGTGGTAATAGTATCTTGCAACGTTGACTACGTCCTTCTTAGTTGCCTTGCGCAGCAATTCGCCCTCCTTATTGCGTTCTAGGAATTGCTATGAGTCTTTGATTACAAGAGATGTTCGCGAATTGGAATCGTCTCCCTTGCAATGTGCTCTCCAGCAGGTTGTTGCCCGACTAGCGACACAGGATACCCGTTTCACAACCTCGTTGATGACGAGTCGCTTAGTGTGGTTGTCTCGTTTAATCTTGATGTACTGCTTATCCCTAGCTGTAATGATTGTGGGGTCAAATCCAAGCTGCTCCTTGTTTAGCTACAAGAATCTAAGCACGGCAGACACAAATTGTAGTCTATCTTTGTTAATGTTAAATTGTTTAGACGCAATGCCGCCTAGTTGGTTAAACTCCTACAACTGCATAAGCGACCCGCACAGGGTAAAGCCAAGCACAAAGCAGTAGCTATCCTAGGCTGCGAATACTTCCCTTGTATATTGCCCTAGGTTAAGCCACGCTTTAGACGCTTTGTCTGCCAATAGATTGCTCTTAAGTTCTCCTAGTATAAGGATCTGCGACCAACGGCACTTGGAGTCAACGCCGGCGCTTGGGTTGTCTACAAAGCCGACATCTAACTTGCGGTCAGCAGTAGAGCCTTGCACGGGCTGGTGGGGTTGTGCCAGCGGCTGCTGTTAAGGCCTAGAGGCAGGCTGATTCTCTGCTGCGAAGTCCAAGAGCTGGCTGGTAAGAGGCGCAAACTAGCTTAAGACGTCGCGTTCCCTCGCGCCTTCAGGCCAGCCCTGCCAGCCGCTCTCCTCTTGGTAGAGCGGATTATCCCCTTCTTTGCACTTGTCGAACACGGCGTGCGCTGCCGACTTCAGACCTGTGACGCTTCCAAAGTAAGCGTCGAAGAAACCAGGGACCCCAACGTATAGCTGTCCTAGTTCCTCCTTCAACACGCCGTCTACATATTTGCGGTGTTCGGTAGAGTTCGCGAAGCTGCCCGTGTTGTGTAGCCATGGCGTCTGCTGGAAGGAGGCGGCGGGGGACGGGGCGGACAGCGGAGGAGTTGTGGGGTTGGCGGCTGTGAAAGCTGTGGACGCGGCGACGGCGGCGTAGACATTGCTCCAAATGACTTGATCGGGCTCGTTGTCAAGGACTGCTCTGAGGAGGGGTATGATACGCTCAATGTCGAAATTGCCAGAGTTGACCGCCGAGTTCAGCTCCAACAGATCAGCAAATAGGTTTACATTATTGCCCTTGGAAGGCAGCGAACGAGATGCAGGGAGAACCTGCAAAGCTGATATGAGGTCAAGGAGGGAATTTTTCGGTCCTGTTGATGTTAGGAAGATCTCGCGAGGGTGGCGATGAGCCGTACCTTCGCCGCTAATATGGTACAATGCATCAGCGCCTGTAATCTCTAGGCCTCTGCATTTGAACTCGAAGGAGTCGCGAAAGGGATCGAGTCCTTTACTAATAGGGTTTGCGCTGATTACCTTTGATCGCGACTCATCAGCCATGGCGCGAGAGCGCAGCGGACGCTCGAGGTAGTTGATAGAAATGACAATGTGAACCGCTGTGAAATGAAGATACAAATCGGGGTATGGGCGTTTGAGAGGGAAAGATGGCTGGAACGCGACGAGCTGACGGCGCGACGCAGACCATGCCAAGCCGGAGATTCTTCGGAGCCGGAGTCATCACCATGGGCAAAAATGATTCACCAATCCCCGATGAAGCACCTATCTGTACAGTCCTGCGCGGGAAAGAGCATTGACCCAAAGAAATATCAGGTCTGGGTGGGCTGCGACTGGCTTGTACCCTTTTAATCCGGACAGAGTACTGAGAGACAGCCCAAAACCGCAAGCTGAGATTGTCGTTCCCGGGACCGCCACTATGATCAGCAACACGCAGGACGCAACACCCCAAACGCTCATAACACCAGTGACGCTGGCAACAGCGGAAGCGCTTACATTATTGCATGACATGATCAAGCAAGATACCCATGTGCCCAGCCAAACGAAAATGCGGATACAGAAACTCGCAAATGCTGCTCAAAGTGCATTCGCTAAGCGAGTCCTCCTAAAGGACCGCAACCAATTTCTTTTCAAGATAAATAACAAAGCCAAGGTTCGTCGATTGACTAGATCAGTTGTGCTAGGAAAGGCAAAGGTGATGAGCTTGGACAAGCGGTGGGTTTGGAATCAAGGCTAAACACTTGCCACGAGATGGTACCAAGTGCGGGGCGGCACACGAATGCTATATTCAAGGACTGAGCTCAACTGTCGGTAGTCTTGTTCTGCCTCTCAGGATAGATGCTATGGCCCGTGTAGTTGCCATTTTCATCGTGGTAGATATGCACAGTGTGCGACTTGTTGTTCTGCGCTTGGTCCTCGGTAGCTAGCAGTACTGTGGCATGCTGCCTACTCTCTTTTGCGCTTTACATTCTTTCTTCGACCTTTGTAGTGAGGCTCAATAATGCGATACTTTGGGCTGCTGCGAGCTGCACAACCATGCTGGAATGGGAGACAAAGTTGAACCATGATAGTGCGGCGACAAGTATTCGATTGCCTATTCAATTCCCGCATCTGAACCTAAAACGTCGGGAATCAAACAACACTAAGCCCTCTCACAACCACCACCAAGAACCATGATCGCTAATCGTCGTTTCCAGGACGGGTCCAACCGCAGGTGCAAGTTGCTGCCCCTCAACACCATTTCACCTTTACACCCCGTAAAGGCTCTTCGCATGGTTCACAAGGGCTGTGACACAAGGTTGAGGAGACTGCTCAAACATTATTCGTCTGATCCGAAGGTGGAACGTGATACTCGCCATAGTAGCTGGCGATGAAAATAAAAAGCGTATTCAGAGGAATGCAGATAGGAGGCGCAAGAGCTGATTGAGAATGTCAGGTCATAGGTAGGTGATGGAGTGAGCAGTGTGGCATGTGGGCGAATGTAGCAATCTCGAGCTATGCATATATAGGTCTGAAGGACCAGTGTCAAGCCGCTTGTGTCGTCGAGGTAGTTTGCCTACTTTCAACGTTTGCCTCGTCAATTGCCCCCCGTCGCGTGTCTTACGCCAAGCGTCATCTCACTCTTCTACTCGTTACAGTGGCAAGAGAGCCAAGCTTCCGCCTACTTGGCGCATAAGGACTCTTCTAACAGGACGTACTAATCTCCATGTGGCATATCGGATAAAATTCGTCCGGCTTCCGGCCCACCTTGCATCCGACCTCAACTCATGGAATTTGTTGTGTAGGGATGTTTGAAGAATTCCCGTCATGGCCTCACAACGTACCACCACAGGCATTAAACCATTAAATTGGAGGAGCGATATCAACGCTGAATGCTCACTACCTCGTATTAATTGGAAGGCTCTCCAGGAATATGCGATCGGCGTAAAACGAATGCTTATGAATCATGATGGCCAAATCAGTTGCCAGCTCTCTTCCGAGTATAACATGGGCGGACTGCACATAGTCCGGCGACTCGACTTCCAGGATGGAACCCGTTGGGTGGCACGACTACAACTGCACACCACCACAGAGTCACTTCAACGTCTAATACACGAGGTCTGGACCATTCAAGTTATTCGGGAACAGTCAGCGATACCGGTTCCGGAGATATTTGCGTACGAGCCTAGCTGCGACAATGACGTTGGGGTTGCTTTTATGATTATGGAGTATATTCCAGCAGACACAGCTATGGACTCTTTCGGTGGATGGCGTGTACACAAGGGTAAAACCCCTCCCCGTTTCAAGGCACAATTCTATGCTACAATGGCTAGAATACAGGTACGTAGCAGATAATTAATGTGTGATAGTAAGCTTATAGAACCAGGTTCAAATGGCATCAGTACGTTTTCCGAGTATCGGAAGCGTTATCCGACTTTCCGATGGAACCTACTCTGTTGGCCCCATGCCTGGAATAGGAGGCCCATTCGACTCAGCAGCGGATTTTTTTAAGGCCTAGGCAAAGGGAATGAAGTTTCCTTACAACGAAAATACGATTTGAGAAAGAACACCAGCTGAGCATGTTGACGAGATCCTGGAGTCTATTAGAAACTTCCCGTTCAAACTTTTAAACTTCGCGCAGCGTTATTGCTTTCAGGAAGGCCCCTACCCAATCGTTCACACCGACCTGTACAAAAGCAATATTCTTGTGGATTCCGAGTACCGTGTTCAGAGTGTGATTGACTGGGACAATGCAATTATTGCTCCTTGGGAGATGGTCAAATTTATCAAGGATTTGTCCATTGTACCGCCCGTGATGGACGGACCGCTTTATTGTGAGGAGGAGTCGGACCGAGAAAAGTTTGCTGAACGGACGAGGTATATTGAAGTGGTCAAGAAGACGGAGAAGGCATTGCACCTTGACAGTAAACTTTCTATAGCGTTTGGGGATCGGAACACTCAGAACCTAGCTTCGGCAATCTGGCTATATTTTGATGGCAGGATTGGTTTCTACTCGAGTGTATTTGAACTGTTTGAGTAGATCTACTTGATTTACGACTACGTGTCAGTGTTCGATGGCGTAGCACACCCAAGGCCCCGTTATGTGATCAGCACAATAACACGCAGCCCTTAGCAGTTATAGCAATGAAGAGCTTCACGATGCCTTGCACAGGTCCTCCTCTAGCGGCTGCAACCGTGTAGGAATTAAATCAATCAATCAATCACCCAAAGCATCCTAGCCCAGACGCTTCGCAGGTAATATCTACTGCAATGCAAGGGGGGTCTTCACCGCATAGCGCTCTCTAAGAGCGTCTTAGTAATATTAGCAGACAGACAGAAGCACGCCACGACGATGCCAACATGAACGGCTGCATGCGTCAAAAGAGAACTTGGCTGCTTTACACAAGTTAGTGAGACACCTGCCGAGAATTAACGTTTTGCGCTCACGAGACTTTTCACGAATTGTTGTCCGTTAGGCCGACATGTGCACGTGAATAGCGGGCGTTCTAGCGTCGACACACTCATGACTCATCTCAAATGATTGGAATGTACTGGGGATTTCACATCGTGTTGTGGTCAAGCCAACCACACGAACGCTCGATTCGAATGTGAAGGGGCTGGTAGGTCATGGCAACCCCACGTTTTAAGCATTCTGTTCTCGCACAAGAGGTTGTAGATTGTTGTTTTGAAACGCGCTACCTTTGCTGACGTTGAAAATATGCTCTGATCAATCCAGATCAAGTCGTTCATCGTGCTTCGGCAGTTTCCGAAACATTATCTGCGACTTCAGCCTTGGGTGCTGGGGTGTGTTGTGCCAGCCTTCTCCCAAGTGTGGCATCAGTATCCCATTTATTCGTCTCAAATAACAGAAACCCTCTAGAGCAACATAGCCCGACTGTGAAACCAGAGCTTAGCACATTTGAAGCTGACGAAAACGAGCCTGTTGAGTGCCCACATCTGTATCCTACAGTTCTCCCCTACCCAGTATGTCTTATTTGTATAGGCAACGACGAGTTCATGTACGAAAGACAGATGCGCCCAATCCCGCAAAAAGACGTCCTGAAAAAGCACGTGGAATCTCACTTTCGATTGCCGGAGTATCAGAAAGAGTTTGAATGTCGCCATCCTGAATGTTGTATCCGGTTGGATGGCGTGATGCATTTTAAGAGACATGCATATGAGATACATTCCGTTCCCAGAAAAGCAAGGGGTTAAAAACACGTATTCCAATGGTAAGGTGTAAAACATGATAATAAGCCGCAACGGAAGTCTTGTGGTTTTACTCTGACGAGCTTTTGACCGACGTATCCTCATAATCGGAATCGTCCTTCGCCATTCGTTTCGCGGCTCTCTCCTCTTGCCTAACGTACGTTGCTTCATCCCCGGAAGTGATCTGATCTGTAGGTGTCTCGGATCTTTTGCGCTTCTTGAGTCCAGGAGCAATTGAATGCTCACCAAGTGATTCCAGTCGTCCTACCATGGTCTCCGCCACATTAAGGTATTCACAGAGTTGTTGAGTAGAGACGACCAGTTCTCGATCCTCATCCCCGATCTCATTATGTGCGAGCTCCTCATAAGCAAAGTCTGTAAGATGAAGTCGTAGGCCTGGGTGATCAGTAGGGTTTCCTTGGTCGTCGCGGAATGGCTGTGAGGATTGTCAGAGAGTAATGAAGAATGGTGGGCTAGGACATGTCATACCTCATCTGCAATTTCTTGAACCACTCTTAACTCATCCCCATCAGCAGTACTAACGACCTGAGTTCGCCATACCAATAACGTTGCCTTCCGTGACCCCTTCTTTCCGTATTCAATGTCCAGGCCAACAACAACTTGTACGCTCGCGTTCGAATCTAGAAGATAATCTTCAGCTAGCCGGCCCAACTTCTTCCTCTTCTGCGAATATGCAACTTCGATTATAACGCCAGGGTATCGTGCATCCGTATGCCAAAAAGAGGCATCTGGCTCATGTTTCGATCTTGTACCAGGTGGAGCGTCGTCGACTGGGAAGTATATTTCGGTAGATCGAGCTGGCTGCACCTTCTGGGCAAAAGCCGCCGCATCACTCAATCCTTCACGAATCGATTTCAGCTGACTGAATATAGTATCCTCAACGCGAGCGATGAACAGTTCGTGTACAGCTGTAGGCATGCGAACAACAAGTCGATTCTTATTGCCGTCGTAGTCATATCTATCCAATATGCATCGTCAGCCGGTCCCCCTCCCCGTTCAGAAACAACGCACCGTATTTTGTCCTTAACATATCCACATAGCAGTTCGTCTTGCTCAAGCCGACGCTCTATCTCATCATACTCTCCTCGTGCAAGCTGAAGCACTGTCCACGGAGGCTGCTTGACGGATTTCCCAGCTTCAATATCCTTGAAAAGCGCGATGACTCGGGGAGCCTGAGTGAAGGTTTTCTCATCGGTTGGCGGAGGCGTTAAAGGCGGGTCGACGAAACTCAAAGGCGGCGTGATATGCTGATTTTCCTTTAGAGGAGTCCGTGATGATGACATAGCCGTGTGTTATGCTATAGGAGGGTCGACATCGCGAAGTTAAGCGCTGGGAGATCGTGAAAACAGCCGTCAGAGAATGGAAGTTCCCGACACTGTTGACTCAGCAACCTACATGCGCTAACCCATATTTAGCCAAGCGAGACCGTGGCGAGTGCTTAAGCGCCACAATTACACCGCCAAAACGTCCACCAGCTTGCAGTGATAATGTCGTGTTTGGGGACTCTATAACTCGGGCACCTTCTTTTGGGCCAAGTTCTATATTTATGTCATCTATTAATAGCATCCTTATTAGAGCCCAACTGCGGTCTCGGTGATGGTAGTAGAATTTTCAATCATCTCGAAAGAAGTTACAAGCCTACTGCCTTACGTGCCCGCTCGCCAAAGTCCCAAAGCTAATTAAGAGTCGCAGGACAATCAACGCCCTTGTGTGTTCTCCCATCGTTCTAAGCTGTTGTGCTTTTTGACCCAAGACCCTACCGCCCGGACAAATTGCACGTGAGACAGCTTTAAGCACCTCCAGATCACACAAAGAACAATGGCGGGGCCATCGCTCGTCATGACCGACACAAACGCCAGTGAGCCATGTTTTCAGGAAACAGACCCCACGATAGATCTCGTTCAGAAGCTCACACGTGGCCTCACCACTTCATGCAATGCAAGAAGAGCCCCGGATCACTTCGGCGAGTCTTTGAAGAATGCCTGCCAAGAGCCCGACGCCAGCCTCTCGAGAACTCTGTTGGTGGCAGGATTCCAAGCCTGGTTTGCGTATTTTGTGGCACCCCAACAGGCGCGTCACGATCTTGAGCAATTGGACCCTTCTCTCCTCACACTGGTAGCCGGCGAGGTTGCCCGTGTTGCACTACATTCTACCGTCGAGCAACTGTTTGTCCATCTCTTCAGCGGCTCGCGCGGTAGGACGTGTCGACGTAAGTTTCCACCGGGACAGTCACATTCACTCTGGCTAAAGTTTGTAGTTCACTTGAAGTCGATTAGTGTCCAAGCACCGGCGCCTCCAGAGGCCTCCTCGCGAAACTTTCGCTCATCGACGCGCCCTCGACAATCCGCTGCTACAATGGCGACGCAAGGCGAAGGTAGTTCAATCTCAGAGATCGAGTCTGCCCACAATCGACCTCCCGAGCTGGAAGACTATAGTGATAATAGAAGTGAGGAGATAAGGGCTACCAGTATGGTGACGATATATGGATCGATTGGCTTCGACTTCAACGCAAAAACGCAACTGGGATGGCCTGCTGCGGTCAACCTCGGGCACGTCTTCCCCTCGTACCAAAGGGCAAATGTACGATGAAATCTGCCTCTTGCGCTTGGTTTGCTCAGAGGCGGGGCTTCTTCTTTGGCAGCTTGCTCGAAGGCGGGGTTTCTTTCTTGGCAGCTTGCTCGAAGGCGGGGCATTTTTTGGCAGCTCGCTCAAAGGCCGGGCCTTTTTTCGGCCTAACAAAGGCGGGTACACCAAAAGGCGCATGGCTGTGGGAACCCCGCAGCAGCCAATCTGCAATATGGTGCCGGATTGCTCTATGGTATCAAAGTGAAAGGCGCCATCTATGGGCATGGAGCTTGATCTCGCAGCCTGGAATCAATGACTATTCCAGCCTGACGATTGTAACTTTACTATGTACTCTTTCTGCGAGCAATATTGTTGTTGCAAAATAACACGCGTCTATAGAACTAATCCGTTCCTGGGCGCATATGTTACGTCTGAATGTCTTTTTGACCATCATGTAAGTCTTCTCACGTTGCAGAGGTACTGCTGCTGCTCGTCCCCGAGCAGTCTGAGACCCCGGCAATTTCTATCACCTATCACTAATGAAACCTTCCCATGAAAGATATTAGTATCAATAAGAGATTGTGAGACCACGCGAGCTGGGGTCTCAGGCTTGTCGCGAAGATGTACGCCAAGCCGGGAGCTCTTCGGGCCGGAATTTTCTCCGTCGGTAAAAAGATTTGCCGCTATCCCAGGCTGCAGCTGCGGCCTCATTGTCCGAGCGGCGTTAACATATGGCCAAGCTGTGGAGAGGAATTCCACCGAGATTGGAACAACACATCGAAAAACGAACAAGTGAGACCTTAGCTACCCTTCCACTCTCCATACCCACTACTTCCCGCATACGCAGCGCATTATCTGTCTGCAATTCTAGCAGCACCTAGTGTGTACCAATACCGCCTCCGACATTCAACTCACTGTTGCGAATGCATATCACCTCTTCCACCGTCGAAAAGCTATTGAGCATCCCGCCGATGACACCCGCAAATACAATTAGAGATGACGGTTTATGGACCGTTCAATGGAAGCCCTGCGACTACAAGGAGATGAAATGGGTGCGCGGCGAAGAGCCTCGAAAACGTTGGCTACCGGTTATCGTGCAGCTGGGCACTTCAAAATGGCATGTAACACTTGCCTTTGAGGGTTCACTGCACTTGGATAGGGTAGCTCGCGTGGGGAAGACGATACGGCGCCAAGATCTTGTGAATCTTTGCCTTTGTCTTGATTTCAGCCGTGTACAGCTCTTGGACGACAAGGTGACTGAGCTGCTCATCAGGCGTGACGGCGACACGACCCCCTCACCCTATCAGACGGATTCAAGCTTTCCTAAAATTGTCCTGCCGTGGAAGACCATCCCGAGCCCCAGCAGCGAGTACTATCCCCTTCACACCAAATTACGGTTCTGTTTACGGGAAGACCCATACCACGTCCGCTTTCCAACCCTGAAACACAACAATTCTATTTCAACGACACCTATATCACAAATTACAAAGACATGCGAACTTAGCGCTGGGGTTTATAAAGTGGAGCTCACCAGCAGCAATATGCCGCTGGTGTTCAAGGAAATTGATAGGCCTATGTACATGCCACAAGACAGTCAAGTCATAGACCAGGAACTTCAAAACCTACAACTATGTCAAGGTCTGGCAGGCATAGTGCAGCTAGTTGCCACCGTTGTCTCCCAGAACCCATACCAGACCACGCAGCTCGATACCGGAAAGACCGGAGCCGGGGGGACGAAAAGCTCAACAGTCCTAAGGGGAATCCTTCTTCAGTATCATTGTAACGGCACGCTAGAGGCTGCACTTCAGAATACCGCGCCGCCGATTCCCCGAACTACCTCGCCATGGTGGAAATGGGCAGTGCAGATCGCCCGAGCGCTTAGCCATCTCCACCAGAGGGGAATAACCCACATGGACGTCAAAACATCGAACGTTGTCATCAGCGCAGAGCATGACGCCGTTCTGATCGATATTAGCGGTATGGGCACAACTCACGAATGGCTAGCGCCTGAGATGCTTTCTATATCGGATCCGCTATCTCAAAGCATGGACTCACGGGTGAGGAACGACATCTGGGCTCTTGGGAAACTATTACGCAAAATGGCATATGCTTCATATGATAAGACTGAAAGGCTTCGACTCGGCAATATTGCTTCAGCTGCTACTAGAGATGACCCTTCTTCACGAATGTCCCTTCATGATATCATTTCCTATCTTTTAGAGCCATTGTATTAAAAATCATCCCAATCAATGTCTTCAGGATCGAACCCTCCGTCCGTACGCTTTCCTAGATTGTGTGAGTGGGCTGGTCTGCTGTTGCATGCGGGGTCCTAGCTTACCTGGACCCTCCCTAAGAACGTTCGGCTTCATATCGCACCCATCAAGATAACACCAGCCTCCGGTAGTTTGAGAATCTTCTGAGCCACTCGTGCACACGTCTTGAGATTTCTTAGAATCCTCGCAAGGTGATTTAAGGGTCTTCGTGTAATGTCCGCACCTGTGGACACGGGTACGGAAGGTGCACATGGGCTAGTAGACTCAGCGTAGACAGTCCTTGATGAGGGAACACTCACATTCGGGTAACAGATTTTGATGACTTTAGAATATCAAAGTATGAGAAATCGGGGCTCGTGAGCTCGGGGCTCCTCTGTTTTATTTCCCGCCATGTTTATCTCAGCACCAGCGCCATCCTCGTCTCCTGTGCGGTCAACCGGCAAAGGATGTAGGCATGCACCTCCGATACCAGTGATGCATGCACAACATCACGGGCACCATTTCGTGTTCCGCTGGTCCATGCAATTGAACGTTATAACGCTAAGCGCGGGGTGAGGGCTGTGTTTGCCGGAATTTGGTAGTGTGGCAAATGTGAATTTGCAAGGGGCTTTTTACGAGGTGAATTTAGATCCCTGCAAGGATGCCCACCTGACACAAACGAATGATATGCGTGCGAGCTGCATGCTGACAGAAGTGGAACCATCTCGGCCCCCATTTCCGGGTGAATCTATCTGCTCATTCAAAACGGAACTGGTTTACAGACGATGCTAGCACAGTGTCATCCTCAAGGCGGTTGGTCCCGCGCCACGAAAATTTCCCGTATTTTGAGGCAGTTAATCATGTGCCATCTGGACCCTGTGTGTGTGGTGCCACGGTTGACGAGTCTGGGCGCAGTTATGCCCAACAATCACAACACCCTCAGCTTTCCATCCAGGGAACATCTAACAGCATCAATAAAGCCAGTATCGCTATGCTGACGCGCTGATGGAAGCGCGCTCTGAGCTCACGAGCCTCACATACCAACTGACTGTCCGCCCGCACCTGGACAAAGGGTTATTCACGAAACTCCTGGCGACCACCTACGCCCGAATGCTATCAGGAGAGCCGGCTGACGTACGCCAAGAATAGCCGCCCACGATAACAAAGCTAGACATGGTCCTTGAGCAGTAGTACGCAGCGCGTAATTGTTGATATGGCATGCATCATTATGCACGGCTGGCCCGACGTGGCCACTTCCCCTGCTGACATTGGAAAAAGGGTAAGACCTTCTTTCTGCCCATCTTTAACAACTGACAAGCTTATCTGTACCACCTCACAGTCCATCCATCAAAGAAATCATCACATCCCCAACGCAAATCAGGATTTACTCAAAGATTCTCTCCTTTGCTGAAAGTCTGCATAGTAAGTTTCCCATCTTCTTGGAAACCCAGCTAAGAATAGGCGTAGAAGATGTGTACCGTATACACAGATTATCATACGTGTGGTTATGTAAAGGGAACAAGAACCGACTCGACTGGGTGTCCAAATACTGCGACCTGCGTGAAGAGTTATGTTCAAGGCAGGACGTATACCACCAATTGCGGTGCTCAAGCCTGCGATACACCTCCTTCCTCTTAGGTGTTATAAGCTCTTGGGCAGATAAGGTCAAGCGCAGTTATGAAGATCTGAATATGCGAAGGAAGCTGGGGATACATAAATGTCAGGCTTATTGCTCCTCTTTTGCTCTAGTTAATCAAATGATTTCACGGTAACTAGAAGCTCATAAGAACTTTATTGCCTAATTCCAAGACTCTACATAGTTGGCCCCAAGTTTATTTCCCCAATACCTCAGACCGTCATATAGTATTTCCTATCCTCGCATTCACTGCACCGTTGATCCTTTCTCTATCGGTTGTCCCTTTTCTTGTTGAACAACACCTTGGCGCACCTAATACTTGCTTCCCAATATAGTCGGCCGGGTTAATTACGAATTGGTTATGTCGTATCGCGTACCTGCCTGCATCATCTTCGATTTCAAGGATATTGATTTGAAGGACTTCTGGATTGGTGTCGTCTGTGGGGACAAGGTGGTCGAATGTAACGCCATAGTAATCGATCATGCTACGGAAGTATTAGGTTGGTAGGGTCATGTGAGATGATGTATCACATACGGTGGTGCCTCTGGTATCCAGCCCATGTACTCGTCCCTCACTACCATGTCCCCAGCAACGTCAGGTTGTACCTTGCGGCCATATATTTTCTGAAACGCCAGCTCCGCTAGCTTTGGTCCGCCAGACATTGGAAATTCGGGAGAGTGGGTGGTGAGGTGCCATGACACCTCAGGTAGCAGTTTTTGAAGAGCTAGTAGTGGACCTTCGATGTGGACTCTAAGAGGTTGCTCCGGGGGCGGTAGATGGAAGCGGTGTGGGGGCGTTGTTGTCAGAGTTGCATCTCAAGTGGATCATCTGAATCTGTAATGTATTGTATTAGTGTTAAGCTTCCTTGAGGGGAAGCTCCTATCTAAGCTATTGCGCTAACGCTATGTCCGGTTATGTCCAGGTTCTTACCCTAACAATCCCCCTGCCTTAGAGGTAGAGCTAAAAAGAAAGAAGGAAATATGTGTGTAAAAAAGAGATGTTCCCATCCTGCCTCTATAGAAAGTGTCTAGGTAATGTCCTTTCTAGTCCTTCTATCTATAAGAGGTTCCCATTCTATTTCTTAAAAAGTATTTAGGTAATATCCTCTATTCTGCCCTTATAGAAGTGTCTAAGTAATGTTTTTTCTAGTCCTTCTATTAAAAATTTTATGTGTGTAGAAGATGTTTCTATTTCCTCTCTTTATATAGAGGTTGTCTAGGTAATCTAAGTGTTTGCTTGTAGTTACAGCTGCTCTAGAGGGAGTATAGTGCCTAGTTGTAGTAGTGTAGTAGAGAGTGTGCTGTTCTATTGTAAGTCTAGCTATATACGCTAGCTAGCAGTGCTCTTGTTTATTAGTGTCTATGTTGCAAGCAGGCTTTCCTTCTTTTCTAAGTTGCAGCCAAAGAGGTCCTGCTCCTTCTTTTCTAGGTTGCAGCTAAAGAGGTTCTAGTAGTTAGGTTTATTATAGTAGTCTAGCTTAACGTTCTAATTCTAAAAGTTTAGCTCTCTCTTTTCTAGGTTGTAGCTAAAGAAGTCTTAGTAATTAGGTTTATTATAGTAGTCTAGCTTAACGTTCTAGTTTAGGCTGGCAAATGGGTTCAAGTTGGGTACCTACTTGGGTATACCCTATAACTCAACAAATACTAGTTCAAATTGAATAATTTATAGCTTATTTTAAAGCCCTAATCTTGCTCTACATTTTATAAAAATAGTTTAATTTGCGAACTATAATAGTTAGAAAGTTGTTAAGCAAGGTAGGTTTTTTTTGTATGAGAACCCAACTCTAGTATACCCAGGTGGGTACCAAAGTTGGGTATACCAATAATTTTAGTAATTTAGTTTAGTAGGATTACTAAGCAAGTTTCTAGCTTTCAAACAAAGTATAAAT
>MU002196.1:0-30698 GCA_010093585.1 Melanomma pulvis-pyrius CBS 109.77
TATTGGATCTTGTGTACCACTTTATGATGACTTGTATGAATCTTGCGGCGAGGAGGTAGTTTGCGGATCAAATTGATTGCTTGATTTAATGGACATGCTCACCCCTTTCAAAATCTTTAGATACGTGCCTACTCCTTGCAAATCCATAAACTTACCTCGCAAATCCACCAAGGATCTTGCTCGCCGAGCAAGAACCTGTCTATCTTGTCACTTGTCACTTGTCACTGGCCACTCATCATCACACATCAAGCATGAAGAAACAACCAAACTAAAGAGAAATGTAATCGACACAATTGACAAAAGAAACATACGGCATGGTTAGCTAGGTACCCTCCCTCAGTCGTGCACATCAATCAGTGAGCGCCTAGCTCGATAGCTCGATAGCCCCCCCGATCCTACATCTTCATCTTCACGTCCTCACGATCCTCATCTACCTTCACACCGGCACAACCAACAACACCGACACCGACACCGACACCGACACTTTCCCCTTCCTCGCTCTCCACCGCAGAACCCAACCTAGCTCCCGCCCCAGCAGCATCAGCTGCCGGAACCTCGAAGCCAAAGTCAAACTCAAAACGGAGACCCGAACCAAACGAGCCCAAGACTGGGGTCACACCCCCGCTCTGATTAAACATCCCATTCTCCCCGCTCTGCAAGCCGGACTCTTTTTTTATGCTAAGATTAAAAGGTTTTTCTTTGTCGTCGCTACCTATCTGGAGCGCCATCTGGGCCGCCATCGGATCGCCGAGGCCATCGCCTTGCTTGCGGATGTACTGGCAGTTGCGCAGGAGACGCGGGCCGAAGGGACGCGTGCGCGAGGTGGACTGCAGCTTTGGCTTCGACGTTGGCATTGGCGCTGGCGCTGTCGTTGTCGTAGAAAGCGATGTCGAGATCGGAGTTGGCGTGGACTTGGTATGCACCTTCTCCCAGAGGAGGGGTGGCAGCCCGCGCGGGAACGTCTCGCTCGCTTTGAGGGCATTGCACTCCCAGTACATTTGCTCGCCCGCGAGATGCAGGAGCCTTCGGCTGAGCAGGCGCTCTTGGAGATTCCAGGAGCGGGTGTCGGCTGCGAAATCGAAGACTTCGGGCTTGATATGGGTGGTTGTATGGAGGGGCGCTGGGTTATTTCTTGAGGAGAGAGGAGCCCCTTGGGTGCTCGTGTCTTCGGCTTTGCCAGTCCAGGTCATGCTCGTGACGACGTCGCCGCGGTCCTTGGGCGGCATAGCCTGGGGTAGCATATCACCGAGACCTGTCGTTGTTGTTTCGTGCGCCACGATGGTAAGGCCCGCGTTGCGATAGACGGATGCCATGGAAGCGCATTCGCGCCGCTTATCCAACTGCGAGTCTTGTAGGATGCATAGCGAGTCGGCCCAGATGTAGCGGTACCCAATGTTCTTCGCAACGGTCATTGCATCTTTGATGGTAGTAGGCAGCATGTCCGAGGCGACCGCGTTCTGCATTTGGGGCAGGCGGTCGCTGGAAAGAGTAAGATCCAAATGGCCCCACACATGACTGATTACGGCATATTTAGTTGGAACCCCTTTGGGCTCAATGTCAGTGCTGTTGACGATGCGGATGACCGACTCGGGTGAGCTATTGGTGCCGTGCAGATGGAGATCAACGAGACGGGTGGGAAGGAAGCTTGCGTGGCTAGCTTGCCGCTGGCACACTTCGTGGTGGTGGGAGCATTCGTCTAGCCAGTTTAGAGCTCGAGTGAACGGTTCTGTCTCCTGTTTGTGGTTATCGTTGCGATAAGGATGAAGCTGGGCACAGCAATCGACGCCATCCTGACGGACGAGCATCTCTACCGTTTCAAGCTCTTCGGTGGGGCCGGGAAAGGAGGCCTTCTCATTAGCCCAGCCGAGACAGCAAGGAGCAGGAGTGAAGACCAGTGTCAGCGCTGCCGCTTCAGGTCGTTCGGTTGGCTCGCCGTTCAGCATAGATGTTATGGCTGAGAGCACAGTCGCCTCCATCGAGGTCGAAGCTTGGTCTATGAATCCAGACAGCCATTCATGCAGGCGAGGTATGTTTTGCCAGTAGTACTTGCCTTCGCTACCGCTGAACTCCCGACGGAATTCGAGCCATCGTGAATTGTTCTGGCTAAAGGCCATACCGGCCATCTCCACGAACACGCACCCAAGACTCCAGATATCTGCAGCTTGTTCGCGAGCGGTTCCGCTCGGAACTTCGGGGGCGCAGTATTGGCGGGTCAGTGGTTTTGTTCGTCGGCCTGGAAGGGTATTATCATCAGACGAGCTAACACCAAAGTCGCTCAGGACTATGTGGGGGAACTCCTGATTGCCGTGCATAACAAGAATGTTCTGCGGCTTGATATCCATGTGCTTGACAACGGGGCGTTGCTCGTGTAGGTATCGGATCGATGACACAAGGCAGCCGAACATCTTGACAACCGTCTCGGTTAGTCCAGGAGACTGCTCGACGAGAGATCTCTCGAGCCATACGGCTAGAGTCGTCTCCGCGACCGGAGAGAGGAGGATTGACATCTTGTTGCCCTTGGAATACGCTCCCAAGAACCGGATGATGTGTGGATGCCGAAGTTTCTGAAGAACGTTCACCTCCTTCTTGAGTTCTTCCATGGCGGAGTGCTCCCGGTTCTTGAGGGTTTTTCGACTAACTCGGAGATTTGTTTCGCGATGGACGACCTCATCCACTGTGCTGAAGCCACCTGTACCTAGGAGCTTCACGCTCAGGAATGACTGAGACTTCTGTAAGAAGTTCACTGCCGAGACGTTCATTTCAGATACCTTAGATGAAAGACTCGAAGGTTGCTCCTTGAGCTCTTGTAGGCTGGGCCGGTGTCGACGGCTGGGCCTTGAAGAGCTGCTGATAGTGTTGTCGATCAAGCTACTAATTACAATCATGTTGCTTTCTGCATCTTCCTTTGCCCCAAGGGAATCAGCTCCAGGGTCCCGATAATTCGTGGATACATCTTGGGAGATGGATATATCATGGGAGATGGACACATCTTGGGAGTCGGATACATCTTGGGCGACGGATACATCTTGAGAGATGGATACGATATGGCCGTATGCATTCGGGAACTTCTCCGACCTCACTTCTGAGTGGATTGAGAGTTGAGCCTCGCGGTCCCGGAAGCTGTTCTTGGATTTAGATGTGGGATCCATGCCCGAGTCAGTACCAAACGTGTGATTCATGCCCGAGTCGGTGCCATCTTGTACTGTCGTAGTCCTATCGGAGAGATCAGCGTATGTATTTAGTTCCGACGGTAGTGGCAGCGGCGGTCGAGGCGGTCGTAACGCAGAATCCGATGGACTGCTAGTAGCAAAGATCAACTGTTCCTTGCTGGCACGAGACATGTCCTCGACGAAGTCGAAGATAGCGGAGGGCTCCACGCCAACACGGCCGAGCATCCTTGCGATTAATCTGGCCACCTATTAGTGAAATGAACCTATATACGAGGTTAGAAACATACCCTCCGGTGCTGGTGCCGCCGATAGTATCAAAGAAGTCTCGAAGCCTCGCGCGTCCCCCAGGAACATCGCCTTCGTTCTTGAGCTCTCCCATCAGATGTTCCAGCAAAATGATCAGCGTTGAATCGCGTATACCTCCACCTTCGAGTGTCAGTAGACGCAGTCTATCTCGGGGTATCTTAGACGAAGATTCAGCGCTGGACTCTATGTCAAGTTTTTCATCGGGCTGCGGTATCTCTGCGGGACATAGACCGTCCGTGCCTGGTAAAACGAGTGATGGAGGATTAGAGACTGGGCCGCCATATTGTTGAGCTACAGCGACGCCGGCATTTGATACTCTAGAGATCGCTCCCGCCAACTTCGGATTCGGAGGAGAATCGTATTCCGGAGACACTAATGTTCCTCTCTCTTGTAGCAGAGAAGGTGTCGTCAACAGCTCAGCCAGATCTTCTAACTTCACAATTGGCATTTGCTTCTGTGTAGTCGTATTGGTTAAGGCCCCGGTGACAGCATTTCGGGCCACAGGATTCGTGTGATAGCCCTCTGCCGTGTTCTGCCTTGGATAGCTTCGACTAGAGCACTGCTCTTGTATTGAGCACTCTGGTTGGCTTGGTTGTTGTTCTGGGATTGAGAATTGTTCATGCATGGAGTGTTGCTCCTGCATTGGAAGCTGTTTCTGTTGTGAAGGCTGTTCCTGTTGTGAACGCTCTCCTTGTAGTGGGCGCTCTTCTTGCTGTGAACGCTGTTCTTGTAGCGGACGCTGGAGCCCCGACTCGATGCCATCCTGGAGATCGTCGTCGGCGTAGGCCTGTTTATTCCACGAATCTGATTGTAGATCCACAGCCGACCATTGGTCGCTAGGGCCGCTGTCCTTGAGTTGAGAGAGCTGGAATTGGCCAAACCCGCTAGGGGGATGCTGGCCACCGCGCCCATTGCGGCCGTTGCCATCACGCTTGGGACCGGGTTGATCTTGGCTGTCCTTGCCTGATTGATCGTCCGAAGGACCTTCGAAGCCGTCGCTATCAGGCTTATCGTCATCATCGTCGTCTAGATTGTCAGAGTCGGCGCTCTCCTCGTCTTCATCGTTCCAGGCATCCATCGACCAGCCTTGTTTGAAGTGATCTGTAGCACGATTAGCTTTGAATACAGAGCTTAAAATATAGACATCTACATACCTGCAATATGGTCGATGCGATTTTGCCTAGAAGTGAATCTATGAGGGCAGAACCCGCACTTCCGCGGGAAGGAAGTATCAGAATGGACCACGCTCTCCGCCTCGTAGTCCGCACTATTCAACCCAGGATGGATGTTCCTGAAGTGCTGTGACAAGTAAGTAGATGCAGTTGTCTCAGAGTTGATCTTGCTTACCTGTGAGAAGTGATACTTCCTGAAGCAAGGCTTCACCTTCTCCATCCCCTGGTTCTTACACAAGATACACGTCCACGACTTGGACGGGTAACCTTCTTCCTCATTCCTCTTCCAGTCGCACTTTCGTCCATACCGCTTTCCACATTTCCGTGTGCATTGATAAATCTTGTTTGGATCTCGGCTGAGAAGCTCGGGTCTGGAGGTCGGCGTACAGCCCTTCCTCCCACCTCGCGGAGCGGGAGCAGCGGGTGAGCTGGTCGTATCGTGGGTGCAGGAAATGTCCGTTGCTACTGTCTGGAAGGATACATCGCCCAAGATCTGATCCTGCTGACTCAGACTCGTTTGTGACTTGTAGGCACTGTCGTGCCCAGCCATACCTTGTTTCAGCATTTGGCCAAACCAATGTCTGATGGCATTATGTGACTCCCCTGTGAGCTGGCCCAAGGACTCGATGTGACGGTCACTATGTTGCGAGTCAGAAGTCGGTCAAAAAGATTACTCCACCAAACGAAAATAGGCCATGCTAGCTTCAAGCCAGGAAGAGTTCCCCAGACATTATAATGAAACTCAAAGTAGGTGGTTACAATGTGAACTACCCTACTTACCTAGGCAAGACTGCATACTTGCTAAACCATGTAGCACACACATCCGCCGCCTCATCACTCAAGCCGATATCACTCACACTCGACGGTGTTGGCTGGGTATCCATTGTCCAGCTTGATCCTGTCACCGAGGCCGGCGTCATGAACGGAGAGAAACTCGCATTCGCATACTCGGAGCTTTCATGGCGCTTCGACTGTGGGAAGTCCTGGACGTCTAATGGCAAAGACCGCTTGTGATGGATGTTCCGCAGCTGTTGCGATTGGTATATCGAGTCAAAGGATGTAGTATTTGTGTTTGAGAAGTCATCCATTCTAGTAATGGGGGATAGGCTGTTCCATGCTGAGGCCCCTGCCATGGTGTTATCCATGCTCTGCGATATCTGATCAGCCAAGTCCTGATTTGGTAGACTGTACTAAAAGGATCAGGATCTTACAAGATTCTGCTGCATCGCAAAGCCTGTCTCGGGGAACACCGACTGGAAAGACTGTTGACTTCCAAGGTCAAAGTGACTTCCCGTAGTATCGATCCCCTCGTCCCCCGCGAAAAAGTTGAACCCCGCTGCAGAAGTATTACCCTCCACAGGCTTCAGGAACGACTCATCCGCCACCTGGAATTCGGTGATATTGCCAAAGTCCATTATAGAATTGAAGTCGAAGCCAGCGCCCTGCGTGTGCTCCATGTTTCTCACGTATGTGCAGTTCAAGGGCGGTGATGTCTGGAATAGAGACGTGATTACGAGTATGACCTCGGCGTAGAGGAAATGAGAGAGAGGGTGTGTGACTCAGGTGCCTGAGGTTGGGCGCTTCCTATATCTTAGATGCTGCATTGCGCGCGGCGCCAGTGCGTCCTAGAGCGAGCAAGTTGGAGTCATCCCAACCCTGCTGCAGCCCTTTAGGATGGGAAGGGCGGAGTGCAGGACCCAGGCAGCCACTAGGGAGGAGGCGCAATATTACCCCCGTATCAAAAAAGGATGAGGTAAGCGACTTTGAAAGCCCACCCAGCCTGCGCGCGGGAGCAACAGGTGTCAAGACGTCAAGATTGGACGGACGCTTGAAAATAACGTTTTCGCCGGACAAGTGTCAGCACCCAACACTCTCTAATCAAGAAAGGGCGGTCGGAGGGCTGTGCGGAAGGGCCGAGCTCGTGGCTGAGGGCTCCGCAGTTGCACCCCTGACCCCACTACAACGACTCCACAGAGACCCAGCTGGTTATCCAAAAAGCGCTTTCTGGCATATACAGTGCTCTAATTAGTACCCTGTTGGCTCAAATGAGTCAAAGAGCTGCTCCTACTTCAAAGTACCTATGCGAAGGAATGGCGATGATAGTTTTATTGGTATTTCGCCAAATGAATATGTCGCCAACAAGAACGTGGTGGCCCCTAACGGCATGTATTCGTCCTGACCTCTCTACAGCCAGAACAAGAGCCGCACGAGCGATGCGGGTCACACGCTACATCCACCTGGATTATTCTTGGAGGAAATGTGTGACTTCTACTCGCCTTCAAATGCCAAAACACCAACCATGGTATATCATCTAACTCACGCCTCCCCTTCCGCAAACGCTCTCGCCATCTCCCTCGCGATCCCCAGCCTCAAGACCCTCACCACATCACTACCCGTCGCATCTTTGCCCATACCCTTCCGCCAATCCCACCCCCGTTTCGCATCATCCACGTTCCCACCTCGGATCAAAACCCCACTGTTCTCCGTGCTCACGCCCTCGACCGATCCGAACTCTGCGCTTCCGATGATCGAGTACTGACTTGACGCCGTTGTTAGATTGGATGTTGATTTCTGGAGGAGAGAATGAGGCGAAGGAATGCGGGAATTGGAGTCGTGAGCCGCGGAGAGGGCAGTGGAGAGGCATTCTTCGCATTGCGAGCGGATCATGGATGGCGCCGTGTCCAGATCCTCGACTGCGGCTAACAAAGCGTATAGATGCCGCAGCGCAAGAGTTCGCTTTGGTTCTGAATCCCGAGTCAGTCGGTTGTTAAAGAGGGACGAACGAGACACTCACGATTCACAAACACGAGCGCCTCTCCTAAAAGGGGCAATAACACATCCACCTGCACCACAGTCTCTATCTCCGGATCATAGAGCCCGCCTCGGATACTCGATGCTGCACTGGCAATAATGACCATCAGCGCATTTGCAGCGGCGCGTTTCCGAGCCATTGGCCTATGCGCTGGCTTCTCTCCATCTTGCACAAGTATCTCCTCATCTCGCAGATCATAGAATTTGCGGATGGTGGCATAGCCACTGAGGTAGTTCGATAAGAGCTGAGCCCCTTCTGGGTCCTGACTTGCCAACTTGGTGAGAGTTTGTTTCGGAGATGTGATAAGGGCGCTCAAACTGTCATCTAATTCAGCCGGAGGCGGATACGCAATGGACTTCACGAGGCAATGCGCGACAAGGACTCGTAGAACTTCTTGAATTTTGTTGGCGTCGTGGGCTCGTGCGTAGTAAAGAAGCGTATCTCCATAGTTCTCTGTATTGTTACGCAGGTGATTGGCGTATTTCTGTACGTGTTAGCTATAGCTTCATACAAAGTAGAAAGTCACTTACCAGTGCAATGCCGAGGGCGTGCTTGGACAAGTCCATGCTATGGCACAGTTGTGTGATCTTGTCTACTCGATCACTCGATTGTAGGGGAAGTTCATTCAATATCTGTTCAATCTTTTCGTTAGCGGCCACAACATCATCCAATCTTCCAAGAGCGTGAATAGCAAGCTCCCAGCCTTCCCGGACGGTCTTGCCATCCCGACTTGTCAGTTGCCCCTTTCGAGCGAGCAGATTTGAATAGTCAGTGAGCAAACTGTCTTTTGAGATTCCTGTACGCTTCGGCTCGGTGTAATTGAAGACCATGAGATCGCTCTGGTCGAATTGATCGAGAATACCGTCAGCTCGCATTAACCACTCGCCACTACTCGCCACTTCCGCTACGACAGAAGCGACAACGAGGGACCAATTGCGCAGGATCTGAAGGACACCTTCGATGTTATCATCAAAGATGCAGGCTAGCCCCACCTCAGCTCGGCTTGTGCAATCGAGACTGAAATCCGCCTCATTGCTTTCAAACACTGTAGCCAAGGCAGAGGATAGTCGCTGACAGTATGCTTTGACCGGAGTGATATCCACAGTCCGTACTCGCTGTGATCGTGCAATCGAGCGGCGGCTAGCGGCAAGACTGCCTTGTGCGACCTCTTCTTCGTCGCCATTCCACCATATCGCGAGCCCTACCACGGCCTCTACCCAGTCGGTCGCAACAGCAATGATTTCCTCCTCACTGCCGTAGAGCTGTTTATACAGTCTAGTAAGATTTTCATAGACCGACCATGGGACATTGCTCTCCGCTTTCCGGCTAGCTGTGCTCATGTTGAAGCTGTTCTGAGACTGAGAAATGCCGAAATGTGAGGCCTGGAATGGTTGTGAGACGCTTTGCCGATTCTGGCTATCTCCTTCTGCGAACTCTTGAAGGTCTTCGTAGGCTCGACGAATTCGCTTCCTGAATATCTCCCAGTCATGCCCTTTTATGTCCCAGTCCTGTGAAGCGATAGCGGGGCATTCCTCGATGAGATTGATAACGATTCGTACGACCTCGTTAGTGTGCCTGAGATGAGACCCACTGTAACCAGTATTGCCTAATTCGTCGTGCTGAGCTGTCTCTGCAACTTCAAATCTGGCTCCTTTGAGTAACTTTAGCGTCTTCGAAAAGTCGCCCCAAAACACCGAAGCTTGGACAGCATCCCAAAAGTGAGTGTGGGCAGAGTATCCGCGAGTTTCTTTCAAGACTAGGTCAACTTCGGAGATGGAGCGGTGGTAATTGTTCATCCAATCCAGTAGCACCTTGGGAATGGGTGTAAAATGCCTTGAATCGGGACGCGTAGGGACCAATGAATATGTAGATGTTCGCTGGTTCTGCGATACGTGTGGAGGGTAATGAATATTGAGAAGAAGACTTGCTAATCGAGCGGCATGCGTAACAGTCGAGGCTTTTCCGGGATGATTTGGTTCTGGCAATTGATGTGGATCTTTCCACAAGGCGACCAGCTCTTGGGCAACTTCCCCGAGGACATCGCTCCTCTTCTCGGGCGCGTTGGATGCCATCGAATCGTGTAGCTTCTCGGCAATGCGCTCAGTTTCCATTATAACCTGGTCCGACTCTCGGAGGATCGCGCGTTCATTGTTCGGGGCGAGACCTTTGGCTAGATCGAGCAGGTCGTACTGAGACTGTTTGGCTTCCGGTCGCACCACTAGAGGACTTGAAGGTGGTTCAGTGATGCTGTTCCGTGACGTGGATTGTGCGAGACTATTCTGACTACGAGGAGGTCCTCGGGCGTGACTTCCGTAATCATCGTCGTCTTCAGCCTCCTCTTCGTCCTCGTCCATCTCGTCATCGTCGTCGTCGTCTTCAGCCTCCGCATCTTCGTCGCTGTCCATTGACTCGTCTTCTTCCTCAGATCCGGTCTCTGAATCGTCCTCTTCTTCGAGATCCGCATGGAGAGCCTGTGGAGGGCTGCTAGTCGGGACGCGAAACCCAGAGCCGGTGCGGCCTCGCTGTGTTGTAGGCCGACCCGAAGTCGACGCCTTGATGGATCCGCTGCCAACACCAAAGAGCTCGTTCTTCGGGGGAGAGCTCCCAAACGCCGAGCGCTGGAAATTCAGGGTCCTCGGGTTTCCGAAGTTGGGCTGCGAGGTGCCAAAGAGACCGCCTGTGGCTGGGGGTGGGCCGGCCGGGGTTGAGGAGGGGATGAAGGAGATGTCAGGCGGCGGTCCTGCGGGGGTGGTCGACGGCGCATTGTTGAAGTTGCGACTGGAGCGGCGGGAGTCGGGGGTCGAGGGCGGCGAGGAGGACGGGACGCGGAACATGGCTGCGCTTCTGCTGCGGCGAGCTGTGTTGTCGGTTGGGCGAAGGCGGCCGCGTCGCAGCTTCAAGTCAGGGGAGCAATTGGGGCCCTGCGAGCGGCGGCTGTTGTACGGGAGAGGCGTGCGATCTCTGCGCCTAAGCTGGCCGTGGCGGTCGTGGCGATCGGGGGGCGATGGGGAGGGTTGCGCGGTCGACAAACATAAAACTTCAGCACGACAGCTCCCACGACGCGCCAGACGATGCTTGGCCTGCAGCGGAGCGGAACAACCGCCCAGACGCTCCATCCGGCTCGTGCACGTGACCTTCCATCCTCGCCGCCTCGATATTGCACTGGCCGGGCATTAATCTCCACGGCTGGGTCCTCGTCTTGTTGTCCGCGCTCGGGAGACTAGGCCCCAGGCCGCACGTGGAGGCCGACCTGCATTGTCCGCGACGGCGGCTCTCTTGCATCTGCTCCTGCTCGCGCCCGTGGGCGTCGCATCGCGGCTTATCGTGCGGCGCTGGGGGCGAAGAGCGTCGAATCGGGCGTGCAGAGAGGCAGCACGTTCGTTTCGTCTGTTCGGACTCCAGACCTGCTGCATGGTGGGTGCGATATTGCGCCGTCAAGCCCTTCTTCCTCGGCCAGGGATCGCAACTTGGTTATTAAGGTACCCGGCCGTGGGCTAGGATGCGCCGTCGACTCCAGCTGCTGACTGACTAGCATGCCGACCTGCGCTGACGCCGGACGCACCACTTGACGTATCCTGCCTGTACAGAAAACGTGCAGCCGCCGTCTGCCGGCCACCAGCCAGCCTTCAAAGACCCTGCTGTGCCCGCGTCGTCTGCGTCGGCCATTTCTTGCCTGCCCCCATGCTGTGCAACTCGCACTTCATCTGCGCCCCTTCTAATGTCTAATTCTCGCTCTATATACTGACACGCCCCGCCCCCTCACACCCTCTCGCTTCCCCGACCCCCCCGCCGCCCCAGCCATGGTGCAAACTCAGGCTCTCTGGTCCAAGACCAAGACGGGCGGAAAGGTCGGCTTCGACAAGATCTATGGATGGGTCGACAAGCTCGGGGCCCCCATAAACAAATTATCCAACAAGCTGGGCTCCGAGGCCTTCTGGCCCACCACACTCGACATAGAGAGCGACAAGGCCGCGCGTATCCTCAAGAGCTTTTGCAGTAGGTTAGCTCCAACGCACATGGCCAACTATCGCTAATTGTGCGACAGAGGATGGCTTCTACCAGGAAGAGGACCGCCCAGGCGTTGCAGATGGTCCAAAGGCGAAGCAGAAAGTGCTGAAGCGAATACCTACAGATGTATGTGCCTTCAGCTTGTCTAGGCCATGCGACGTAGCTTGCAGTTGAGCAATGACGTGCGCACTGCGTGGAGATGCGCACGTGGTGGCATTGAGCTCACAAAGCTGCACATGCTGAATCGCCCGACCGATAGAGAGTGTCGACAAGTTCTAGGCTAACGTTCTCCACAGGTCATCAAGAACGCAAAAGGCCTTGCAATCTTCACCACAATGCGGACCGGTCTCTGGGTGTCGGGCGCTGGCGGAAGTGGAGTCCTCGTCGGCCGAAAAGAGGACGGGACTTGGTCGCCACCAAGCGGAATCATGCTACACACCGCCGGGCTGGGATTTTTGGTGGGCGTGGATATCTACGATTGCGTAGTCGTCATAAACTCGCAAAAGGCCCTGGATGCGTTCTCCGCTGTGCGATGTACGCTAGGCGGAGAGATAAGCGCAGTCGCTGGCCCGGTTGGAGTGGGCGGAGTCTTGGAGACTGAGGTGCACAAACGACAAGCGCCTGTATTCACATATCTGAAATCGCGAGGGTTCTACGCCGGCGTCCAAATCGATGGGACCATAGTGATCGAGCGAACCGATGAAAACGAGCGGTTCTATGGAGAGCGCATTGGCGTGAAAGACATCATGGCCGGAAAAGTACGCCATCCACCATTCGAGACCAGGAGACTTCTGGAAACCATCAAATCTGCTCAAGGGGATACCGACATCGACCAGTCACTCCTACCTAGTGAGCCACCACCTGGTGATTTCGAGGTAGAACATCCGGACGACACCCCCTTCGGAATCCCCGCAAAAGAAGACCCGGATCCATTCGGTGTTCTAGCGCTGGAAAATGCTGGTTTGGAAATACGAGAAGCTGGTACTCTCAAGAGGCCCACGAGTGCGCAATTTGAGTTCAATCCTAGCCCAACGAGTCCTATCTACAGTACCTTTCGGAAGAGTATGGACCGCTCGAGCATAGATGGTAGAAGTATGAGCAAACGGTCGAGCTGGAGATCAAGCACTTTCAGCAGTATGGAGCGCAATTCCCAAATGGTGGATATGAGCACCCAGACAGATTTCGATGCTCCTCTCCCTATTCTCGTCCCGCCGAAACTACCGCCCCGACCAGAAAACAATACGAGCCCAAAACTAAGCCCTAGACTGGCAGAAATTCCGGAGAGCAAAAGCGTTGATGACGTCAAGCCAGTAGAAGTTGCAGAAAGTAAAATCATAGACGAGATCAAGCCAACAGAATCTACGGACATCAAAAGCATAGACGAGGTCAAGCCTATAGAGACCCCGGAAAGAAAGAGCATGGAGGAGGTGAAGCCTCTACTAGATGCAAGAAATGACAGCGACAACGTCGGCTCGAGACCAGATAGCTCAGCAAGAGACTCGAATGGCTTCTACGACGTAGATTTTGATGATGAAGCTGTTGACGATGAGGCTGATGATGAGGAAGCTGTCATTCAGGAAATACATCAAGCCGCGGCACCCCAGGTCATCACTCGGGCGCGCATGGTCACGGTTGCAAAGCCAATCGCCCCAAAGCTTCCCCCAAGAAACCCTTTCCGTACGAGGCTCTCAGTCAACTCAGACCTCGCAAATGAGAGCTCGACCCGCGATATAGGTGCGGGGCAATCGCCCATGGTTTCCAACGGGCAAAGCCCACCACCAACACCATCACTTAAGAACGACGTCTCTTCTGCCTCGTCTCAGCACAGCATCTCATCCAATGAAGGCTTCAAGCGCGTAAGCATGACGCTCCAACCAAAATTCGAGAGCAACGAGCCAGAGAAGAAAGACGAGAAGGATGACATACTCTCGGCGCCGGAATCACCGGTCAAACATGTCCCAGGAGGGTTCAACTGAGAGCGCATGGCTTGCAGTCGGGGCAGTCACGCTTCTTTGCCACAGGATTACGAATCACGGAGTACTACGGAAGCTACGGCAGGGTAAATGGGTGTTCACACGTGGACTGGTTATGGTATTTTGGGGTTGCGTATGAGTATGAGCGCTTTTGGGTTGATGTGCTTTTTGCCGATGATGCCCTGTGTATTTGTTATGTTGGACGTTGGAATGGGCGTTTTATTTTACTTCCCTACGCATTCGTCCAGAAGTAGTTTTACCAAAAAATAGTATTCAGCATAAGAGTCGTTAGCACGGAGATGATTTCAATGCTGGTAGCATATCAGGGCTGAATGAAAGCAAGATGACGGAAGGAGTCTCTTAGTCAAGATCACAATGAACCTTGGAAGTGTGAACAGCGCTTCACGTGTCTTGCCAAGTCAGTCCGTGCCATCCCTACCGAAATTTCTCCAAATCCAAACCCAAATCCATCCCACCTCAAATTGGAACTCTCCACGACGCCCACCAATCCATACGATGCCGACCACAAAAACTGCAAAGACCTCACGGTCTTCAAAGCCAAAAACAACCTCCACACCAACCACCGTCTCCGACTTCACCATCCTCCCACTCACCTTACCCTCGGTGGTCCTCCCCGAGATCTATGCAAACGCAAGCCACTACCTATACATCAAGCCGCACGCCCCTTCGCACCCCACTGCCTCCGCAGACCGCAGTCTCTTCATCGCCAACGTGCCCATCGACGCCAGCGAATCTAACATCCGCGCGCTATTCGCGGAGCAACTAGGCGGCTCGCGGGTTGAGAGCGTAGAGTTTGATAGCGCGGTACCGGCGGTCGCTGGGGTGAAGCGATGGAGAGACATAAACAAGGGCGGAGATTCCCAGGGAGAGGGGCGGGGAAAGAAGAGAAAAAGGGACGAAGACATTGTCGCTGAAGGCGTGGTCGAGGATAAAGAGAGCAGGCTACCACAGATTTGGCCTGGAGAGTTGAGAGCGAGTGGAGGCACGGCAGTGGTGATTTTTGTGGATGAGCGGAGTGCGAAGGGGGCCCTGAGGGAGGTGCAGAGGGTGGTTAAGGATGGGAGGAGCGCGAGGTGGATAGAGGGTGAGGGGCTAGGACTTCAACGTGAGTGAACTTCGACTTCCGGGTATGATTTGGAAATCCGAATCGATGCTAATGAAACACCAGGATACGAAAAACACCACGCCCTCAAATACCCTCCCAAGGAAGCCCTCCAATCCTCCATCAATGCCTACCTCACGCAATTCAACCGCGCGGAAATCGCGCGCAACCGCTTACGCTCTAAACAGCGCTCTGTGCCCGACGAAGACGGCTTCATTACCGTGGTCCGTGGTGGACGTACTGGCCCCGCGCGTCTCGAGGAGGCTGAGAAGAAGAAGGCGGAGTTGGAGGAGCGGAAGAAGAAGAATGGAGTCAAGGATGATTTCTACAGGTTCCAGACGAGGGAGAAGAGGAAGGAGGCCGAGGGTGAGCTGAGGAGGAAGTTCGAAGTGGATAAGAGGAGGGTGGAGGAGATGAAGATGCGGAGGGGGAAGACGAAGCCGCAGGCTTGAGGTAGTGGTAGTTGTGTGGTATATTACAAGTACAAACGTAGGCTGGTTTGAGGTGTGAAATATGATATATACCCAAATTCGATGCTATCAAAAATTGATACTGCGTCACAATGCATTAGAGGCTATCGATGATTTCTCCCCCAGCATTTAGATAGAAAGCCTAGACTTTGAGGAATTATCGAAGTTGAGAATCGTTACTAAAGCAAGCACCAGAGCAAAGCCAATATGATTCCCCTGCAGCTTGCAGACTTTTTCCTTGCAATTATAGTCTCTACTTCTCACGATTCTACGAGACGAAGTAACGACATGTTCAATCTTACTGATTGCGATTAGTTCTATTGCAGCATCACTACGAACCGAGACTCAGATCTTCGACTTCCCAGCCGGATCCGCCTTCGCCCTCCCCACCACATCGACAGGCACCCACCACGGATACGCCGATACGTGGGTATTATCCATGGTGCCCGTGAAGCTGGCCGGGCGCTTCTGCATAAACGACTGCACGCCCTCCTTATTATCCCTATGCGGCGGGGGGCAACATCAGCATCGTTACTAATACCATACCAACAGAGTAAGCATAAGTTAAGGAAAAGCGGAAACTTACGCCGACTGAAACAACTCGTACAAAATCCTGCTATCGAGCAGATGCGTACCCTCGGCACTCCCCGTGTCCCTATACATTAGTTCCTTCATCAAGTACGTCGCAACGGCGCTCGTATTCCTGACGACGTCCAGCGCAACCTCGATCGCCTTGGGCAACACATCCTCGGCTCTGTCCACCGTATGCGCAAAGAGCCCGCTCCACACCTCGTCCTTGGCCAGATACGTGCTGCCCGTCGTGATGGCCGTCATGGCGCGCGAGTGCCCGATCAACCGGGGTAGGAAGTACGAGGAGCAGGCCTCCATTACGAGGCCGCGGCGCGCGAAGACGAAGCCGATTTTCGCCGTGGACAAGGCGATGCGGATGTTCATCGGGAGCGTCATGGTGATGCCGATGCCGACGGCGGAGCCTTGCAGGGCGCCGATGGTGGGCTTGCGGCAGTGGTGGATGGCGAGGGTCACGCGCCCGCCGCTGTGTGGTGCACGTCAGTCCCGTCCCATTCCATCGTTCTCTTCCCGATCCCAATTCCGAGGGGTGAGATACATACCCGTCCCGGTGCTCGTTCACTGGCTCCAGTCCGCCCTTGAACCCGTCTACTAGATCCGCGCCCGCGCAGAATATCTTGCCCGTGCCCGTCACAATGATGCATTTGACCCGGTCGTCGACATCGAACATGCCGTATGCCTCTTCCAGCTCCAGCATCATGGTGTTGGTGAAGGCATTGTAGGCTTTCGGGCGGTACAGCGTGAGGATGATGATGGAGGGGTCCGCCGACGCGTGTTCGGTCTTAATTTGTGTAAACGGAAGGTCGTTGTAGGATTTAGGTAGGGCGATTGGGGCGCGGGGGAGCGGCATCGTGGACTGAGCTGGTGGATATCGCTGTTGCTGTTGTCGATGAGGTGGGTCAATGAGACGGGACCTAGGAGATCTGAAAGGTGAGTACGTGCAAGTTAGTACAAGATCAAAGGTGCTTCGAATATCAATTCGAGGTATATTGTCCTAGCGCTGCTCCAAGGTATCCGAGCTGGCGACATCATGCGGAGAAGATCGAGTAATCTGGTGGAGGCCGAGGTTGGAGGTTGGGTGTGAATTCCGGCTTGGCAATTGGGGAGGGGAGCCAATGATGTTGCTGAGTCGAGGGCTGCGACTCTACTGTCGCGATTGAGCGCAGATTACCTTTTGGGGATGCCGTTATTTTGTCCAGAGCTTTACTAACTTGCGGGACGTCTTCCGTGATTTTCTAGTCGAAAGGTAAAGTATTAGGTCGAGAAAAAAATATCTCATGAAAGAATTCCTAGGTGAGCTCAATGTCCAACTGAATCTCCCAGTTGCCATGGACGTATGGGATGTGTAGCTAACGCAGAAATTCATTTGTGAATAGTGAACAGACAGTGGCCTGCTCCATCCATCATGGAGCGCAATCAATCGCATCATTTCACTCCATAGCTATCACAGCTCTATGCCTGTGAGTTCAGGGATTTTGATTGATTCCTAGTATACTTCCGTTTTGAAGCCATGCATAATAAACTCGGAATGCCGTTCATCCCAAGCCACCCAGTCGCCACTCCGTAGAAGCAAAACACTTAGAAGAAAGTTGAGGGCCGGTGAGCAGCATAGATCTTCCGTCCGCTCTTCTTGGGGACACGGTGGGGCAGCGGGAACTTGAGGTCCTTGGTTAGGAGCTGCTTGAGGTATGGGCGGCGGATGTCATCGGCCTTCTCGATCTCAACGACCTTGAGGATCTACACAGAAATTTGTTAGACAAGTGGGAATGTTGGGGAGTTCAGAGAGCATACGTGAATTGACCTAAAACGGGATCGATGGCGGGCAGCCATATCCTGGTACAGGCTGTCCACGGCATCGGTTCGGGACAGCTCGCGGTACTCCTTGTACATGTTGTGGGTGCCGGAGCGCGAGTCATATCGGATCCAGATACCGAAGTTCTTGACCTTCTGGGGACGCTTCTCGAAGATCTTTCCATGTATTAGCACCAGCACCAAAAACTCGACTATGACAGTGCGCTGTCAAGCCACATCCGTCTGTACACACCTGGTTCAAAGAGATGATCTCGCCGTTGGCCTTCTTGATCTTGCGGAGCTTGCCGAGGAAGTACCAGAACCTTGACTTGGCAACGACATCGTTCGGTGCGAAGATGCGCATGCGGTAGAGCTTGGGGGCGGGGTTGGCCTCGGAAGGCAGGTGGCGCCCGATGACCTGGTATTCTTGGAGACGACCTAGATAGCAAGTCAGTATTGTGCTCTGCAGACATGGCAGCCTGAGCCCAGTGATTGCAGTGCCGAAGTTTTCAAGAGATTCGATGGTAGTTCCTGTCGTAGTTTGCCAGGTGGTTCGAAGGGTATCGCGCGTCCAAGGCCCATCCTCCGTCCGTCTCTTTCCCACCTGTCAACGTTCTCCCAAGTTCGCAAGTGCCCGCCTGCTCCGCCTGTATCGCGGCCCACGTACAATAACTAAATTCTTGTCGTGTATCCAAATGATCGAGTGCGCTCCTGCAAGGTGAAGGGTTCGTGGAAACTGGATTTCGAAAATTCGGACTGCAATTGCTGGACGGCTGGCGGGGAGTGGGAGGAGAAGTGCTTACCCATCTGCACGCACGTTAGTATCAGTATTAATGAGTGTAACTAGGACGACCTCACCTTTCTTGCTGCGTCGTGTTAGTGGCCGGTGTTGTCGGTGTATTTGGGCGGAAGTCGAATCTGAGGTGGTGGTCGCAGTGGAATATTATCGCTTCGTGGGCTTGGCGAGTCGCTAGCCGTTTCAGCGTTAGTGCGCCTTCCGAAGATTGATTATCCAAACAGCGCAAACATTGAACTTAACTACACCACTCACCTGCACCAGCAACAACAATCCGTTTCGAGGTCGCCAAAAATGTCCAATACTTAAAGGCTCTGCACTCAGTTGCTTCCCGCCACCGAAACCTCTCCGGAGTCGCGCGAACGGTCCACCTACTCCCGATCCTCCATTAAACGATGCAGGCTGCGCTTCAGCCGTTCCACGATGCTCATGCGTCCGGGCAAGCATGGCGCGTCGCCTACACCTTGAGTCCTGTTCCACCTCACGATGATCCCGGACGTCTTTATGACTTCTACCGCGCCTCGAATGAACACCAGGTCGAGGGAGACATTCGCTATGCCCTAAAATACAGCCAGACCAGCAAACTTCCGCCCAAAGAGAGCGGCGCGTGGACCGATATATTTGTGATCTATTGGAGGGCCGTAGGAGAAATTCTCAGAGCAGAGGAGGCCAGTAACCAAGGGCGCATGAATGATGGCCAATGGATCAATGTATACGACGCTTGGAAAGAGGTGGCCAACGCCATTATCAAGTACATCTCAAACGGCGCTCTCCCTCCATGGACGGTCATGTGCATGTACTCTGTGGGCAACCATCTGAGATTATTTGCTATGAAAGCGGATACGCAGCTAGCCCAAGTCGAGCCCAGCGTAACCTTCAGTACAGGCCTGCAAGACGACGTTGTCACCGGGGTTGCAAAAAATAACAAGCTCGAAGAAGCTGCACGCGTCTTCAATAAGATGTTTGCTCTTTGTTTGGGTGATAGGTATGCTGAGGCTCCATTCTTCAACAGATCTACTTCAAGTACTGACGAGTGCAGAAATCCTGACATCAACGAGTCTCGGAAGTGGGGCGTTTATTGCATGGCCAATCTTCTCTTCAAGACCTACTTCAAGGTAAAGCTCCTGTGTGCACTTCCAGTGTACCAAAACTCACCTCTACAGCTCAAAGCAATCAGTCTCTCGAAGAACGTTGTTAAATCAATTGAGGCACAAGTCGATCTCCCGATGTTCGACCTGTATCCACAATCACACAAAATAACATACAGATACTACGTGGGCATCCTCGCTTTCTTGCAGGAAGATTACGCGAATGTCAGTCTCTAGTATATCCAAGCATTCACGTCTACATTCTAACTATCGGACAGGCCGAACAACACTTAACAGAGGCATGGGACCATTGCTTTCCAGAGTCTACTAAGAATCAAGAGTAACTATAATGCTCACCAACCATTTGAGTCATCACTAATATAATCCCAGACTCATTCTGACCTACTTGATACCGTGTCGCCTGATCACGAAGCACAACATTCCAAGTCCAGCCCTTCTCGCAGCATTCCCACATCTACAAAACATATTCGGTCCTCTTGTCACTTGCATCAAGAGTGGCGATCTCTCCGGGTTCGACAATGCTCTTCTGGCTAGTGAACCGGAATTCGTCAAGCGCCGTATTTATCTCACACTAGAGCGGGGCCGCGACATCGCCTTACGAAACCTTCTGCGCAGAGTCTTCCTTGCCGCAGGCTTTGAGGAGCTGAAAGAGGGTCAAGCCGCGAAAGATCGGATGAGGAAGACCAGGCTGCCCATAGAACATTTCGCTACTGCACTGAGAATGGGGACGCGTGGAGAAGGCAGTGGCCAAGTTTTGGATGACGATGAAGTGGAGTGCCTGCTAGCCAACATGATATACAAGGTATGTGGCTAGTCTCCGGTGCTTATGAGTTATTGCCACTTGGAACCCTAACCCACCCTCCACCATCTTTCCCCATCCTTCCCGGATGTCTCGTGTGGTGTCTACTTAGCGGGCGCTCGTGTTGCCTTATTCGAGGCAATTACTCGAGAATTAGGCAGCACTGCCACCTGCATCGTCGCCAAGTTGTTCATATCATTTACTAACAGCTGTTACAGGGACTCATGAAGGGCTACATTTCGCGAGACCATGGCATGGTAGTGCTGAACAAGAAGGGCGCATTCCCCGGTACAGGGGTCTGATGCCTAAAGTGCCCACCCTACTGCACCCCGACTTAGCCCGGCCCTGTACCGGAACCCACCACTGGCTGACGCTATCTATATCATCAGCAGCTGCATAGAAAGGCAGATTCAGTCCACTTCATGCTACATGCAGAATATGCAGTCTGCAGATAGAGTCGCGTCGAGCGACAGCGATAACGATAGCGATAACGATAGCAAGCCTCAATATACCCAACTGTTCAACCCTCTTCATTCCAACGTTGCATTGCATTATTGTGTCACTTTGTTCGTCGCGTCACGCCATTGCGACGCCAAATTTCTCACCCCCGTCGTAGTGGTAAGCCAACCTTGCCATCCCTCCGTCCTTGTGCTGGACGCGCGCACTGACCCCGCGCCACGTCCTCGCCCAATCACCTGATATCGCGTCCAATTTGCGTACCCCACTTTCACAACTCGCCCGTTTCGCACACCGGAGCTCCCTTCTCCTGTGACTCCTTCTGCACGCTAATTTAGATCTGCCGTGCCTGCATTTGCTGTCTTTGTCCGTCTCACACCCTTACCTGCGCCAGGAGGTCAGCAAACATGCTGTGGGACGCCGCATCTACATGCCCAGGTACACACACACCCACACCCACCCACACAAATGTGAGGCGGGACTTGAGTCGTGCCATGACTCACGAAAACTTTGTACGAGTGGGCGGCCTCTCTGTGCGCCGCGGCTGTGTGGCATTCCTTCTCCCGAGCGGCCCCCAACGCCCGAAGTGAGACCTCGCGTTGCTACTGCATGTGCGACTGAGACTGGGTCTGCATAGGGCTTTCATCCCGCGCAGGCGGCACACCCCTGTCTGAGTCTGCGCATAGTGCGGTTGCTAATCCCAACGACGTCGCTGGGGTGGTGGACGCCGCGGGCGGGCTGTGGGCGACTTTTCGGGCGAGGGAGCTGGGCGCTTTTAGCGAGCCTGCTTTTAGGAGTGTTCGCGTTGGGGTTGGGCCGATTCTCGGGATTTCATATGGAAAGCATCGAGGAGTTGATACTTAGTAATATCATAGAGTTCATCAGCAGAGGGGCGTTTGATAGGACTCCCGCGAGGGATATATCGGATTCATCGGGACTATCTATCCAGGCCCACCCGTCCTTCATCCAAACTAGCCCGGTAAACATCCCATAGCCTTCCTTCTCAGACCCGAGACCCTGCAGTGGTACAATTTGAAGCGGCTTGCAACCTTGCAACTCTGACCCGCAGAAATAAGATGATAGGATGAAAACACGTAGAACATCGTAGGCCGTCATTACGAGAAAGTGAATACCAAATTGTGAAGAAGGGAGACGGAGAGAATACAGCGATGAGCTGCCGTGACATTGCCACGTATGCATACTTGATTTTGAGGTTTTTTTGTTTTCTTCGTCTGGTAGAACAGTGAAATGACGAGACACACTCATAGAATGCTCGACGATGGCAAGAAAACAGGACGGGTTACATGACGCCAGCAAGGCCAATCTTCCTGTGCAATTTTGGGCCAATAGCAGATGTAGAAACACAATCGTGATGAGAACCGGGAGAACAGCGATAAAGACGACAAGATAGATATGGTACAACGGGTTCGCAAACGAGCGCCTGAATGGTAGGGGTATGATAAGGTATGATGTTGTATGGAATGGTATCTCTGAACCGGAACGCCGCGGTCGAAAACAAGAACGCCGAGGACGAAAGGATTGCGGAAAGCCTCGATGGGTGGTGTCGCAGCCGTGGGGCTGATCGAGGGAAGTTTATGGTACAAGAAGATTATAGGTAGGGCTGATAGATAGTCGAGCGTGAGTGTACGATGGAATGAGGTATTATACCGATAGGGGTTATCGATGTGAAGGTCGGGCGCGATATGAAACGTGACGAATCGTTGGGCGGCGGAAAAGGTGAGTCAGAGCGATGAGAGGGAATAGAGAAGCACGTGGACACAGCTCAAGGCTGTGTTAACGTGCTGTGTGGCAGAACGAAGAGGCGAGCGGTGACAATCAGTGGAGAGGAGATGGAACGTCGAGCCAGAGAGATGGTAGCGATGACGACGACCTAGCGAGGACTCTTCTGAGCCAAATCATCCATGTGGTTTACCATCGCGACGAAGAGGTCGAAGAACAGCTTGCCGCCGTTCTCCATCTCGTTCTGCATCGTGCCGCTGCGCTTGAAGGTGTGTCGAGCTCGGATTATGAGCGCGAGATAGTGTGCTCGTAATTTCGAGTCGTTGTCAGGTGTATTAGCGTATGCGAAACGCGCAGACGACAGTATAGTAGAGCACTGGATTCCTGATTGAAGACCTTGCTTTCGCAGTGCAAGCTTCTTCAGCTCCTGAAGCCCGTACTTCTCGGCCTGGCAATAGATGACAGTGTCTTTCAAGATGGGACCGAGAGTAGTTTGGACGACAGCCTCGTTGATGCCGTTGCCGTTGCCGTTGCCGCCGTCCTCGAGGTTCCAGCTGTTTCGTCGCTTGTCGTACTCGAGTCGAGGGTAGTAGTCGCCTTTGTAGAGATACTCGAGAACCGAGGAGAAAACTTCAGGCTCCTCGTCAGGAAGCTCGATGCGTTTGTTGGCGGCTTGGAAGAACTGATCGCGGCAGGCAGACTGGAAGAAGGGAGAGTGGCACAGGACGTCTTCGTGCGCTGCGAAGAGACGTTGCTCCCGTCCAACGGAGAGTGTGATGATTGCACTGATGAAAGTAGTCGTTAGCTAACAGGTTCCATCGAAAGTGATTAGAGCGACGATTCAACAACTCACCTTCCGATGGTTGGCGACGTCTGGTTCGACTGTGGTGATGATGCCTGAGCGGCTTGTGCGAGCTTCTCGATCTTCCGGGGCGAGTCCCTGAACGAGGGGTTCTTCTTGTGCGATTTGGACTTGCTGGCTCGATGTTTCGAGAAGCTTTCGCCCTGGTATCTCGTTCGGCTTGATGAGAACATGATGAGTCGATGCAGGCTCTTGGAATCCAACGAAGGGAGAGTGAGAATGTTGGGATGTGGCGAGTATTTATAGTCTGTTGAGCATAGGCAACAGGCGTACGAAGCAGACACGCAAGCAGTGCAACCGATGGAAAGACTCAGGCAACGATCCTAAAAGGCAGAGACAAGGCGATAAAGGCAATCAAGGAGCGACAGCTGCGCAGAATATATACGCAGCCCTTCGGGAGGCCGCTATCTTGCCCATGGAAGTGAATGTGGACGCGATTGGACGCGTATATTGGTGCGACGCGGGAACACGGTATCACATGGCCACTTGACTAAAAGCGGCCGAGTAAAGAGTCAGGAGAAGGCGAGAGCTCAGGCCACGAACCAGGTCTAGGGTACACAGAGTGCAAGGGGCCGTAACACGAAGTGCGCGGGAAAAGGCAAAGAGGTGGTGGCGCTGCCAGTGTATCGGAGGTGCATGGCCTCCGCCGTGATGGAAACTGAAGAGATAAAGGCGAAACCAAGTTAGAAAAGAGGAATTCTGATGCTCTTCCCTCTTCAATTGTTTGAACATCCCAGCAATTGATGAGGGCCGTTCCGGAAATGATGATAAGCTGAAAACCCAACTCCCCCACCCCTTGCTCAAAGCTCCCATCCTTCGCTTCGACAGCTCGAAGCTCGGACCAGGCTCGCCATGAAAGATTTCATGAAAAGCAAAGCCCGCCGCCATGGTTGTGCAACGGCTAGAATGCGCCCATCACACACATCCACAAATCAAGGAGACGCGGCCGGCCGTCCAGCCGTCTGCGAATGCAAGAGCCGTTTGCCGTGCCCCTGAGAGGCAAAAAGCCAAAATGCGACGGACCGATTGTCTTGGAAAGCCGCCCATCCCGTCTCCCCGCCGTGATGGCTTCTCGAATTGATGAGCGCATGTCAGCTTTCGCGACGCCGCGACGCCGCGACAGACGCCAAGAACAAGTGCACTGCTGATCAAGAGGCGTCGGATGCGAGCGAAGTGCTGAGTCGTGGTGTTGGTGGGACCTGCAGGATCGCGGGCCACATTTCAGGCATTCACCAGGCAGCTTCCCCTCGACGCGGTGTCACGTGTACCCATTAGCCGTGGAGCCTTGGAGGCCTGCACACCTCGGCACAAGATTTGTGGTGCACCAGCAAATAATGCAAGAACCACTCCGAAAGATTATTCTTTTGTTGCAGCTCTCATACGGTCGCCTTCTTCGTCCCACAACTCTAGAAGCGTCCTCTTATGGCTGGCAGATGAAGACTGTTGTTCCAAGCTGCCCAAAGTCATTCCATTTTACAACTCTCCAGCCTCATCGCCCATTCCCCACAGGTAGTCAAACGTGCCCTCATCAATCTTCTCTGCGCTCTCCACCATCTTCTTCGTCCAATCCGTCCACTCCTCCTTCGGCATCCTCTTCACTTCCGTGCCCTCCTCGAATTCGTGAATGGCGAGATACTTCGGTGCCTCCTCCCTCTTCAGATCATCATTACTTTGGACTTTGAATATCAATTCAAATCTTGTGCTCTTCCTCCAGCCCGACATGTGCGAAACCTGCTCGAGGTGCTCCTCCCGATACCAGCGATCAAACTCGCAGTCCATACCCGGTCCGGGCTGGATCGCAGTCGATTTGATCACTCTCCCAATCCCTCTTCTCTCCACCTCTGGTTTCTGAAGAACTTGGACTCGTCGATAGAACCTCGTGTCGAAGTCCACGAACTTTTGCGATGGACCTCCATCTGGCAACAGCTCATGGTACTGGCTCACTCTCCCAAACTCCGACGACTGGATGAAGGCCATGTCTGGGACAGCGTAGAGCGCTAGGTATGGCCGAGCTCGGGATGGGTCTCGACTTTTGAAGCGCCATGCTGCGATGCAGCCTTCTGGGCTTGGTTTCGCTTTGATGATATCTGGGATGTGGATCTTTTCGTACCACTCATTGAAGGTCCCTTCGCTAAGAGGCAGTTTCGGGACGGAATTCACCCACATTATTCCGGGGCCGCTTAGCGGAGGGCCAGTATAGATTGTTCGATTTGGGTTCGACATTGGACAGTACTAGATCTCGAAGTACTAGAAGAGAATCGGCTTGGTATTGGACTTTGGTTTGGCAGAGTTAAATTGATCCACATATGCCAGCCTCAACTCAGGAACACGATCAAGAGATGATGATAATGGTATGGACTAACATCATGGTTCGGAGAAAGTGCATAGGGCTGACCGGCAAACCAGTTCCGGACCAGATCTTCCGGATAGCCTACCCCACATCATTTCAACATCGTGACTTCGATCGCGTCTTTCGACATGTTGCCAATCGCATCCACTGTGCCTTCCACTTCATGGCTCCAAGGACGAAGCCCCGACGTAATCTTCGACACGTAAGAGTGCCTCCTTCTCTTCTATTCTTTCATTGCACAATCCGAGCATTACCTAGGTTGGGGTGGGAGGTAGTATGTGAACAAGGAATGCTGCCGCCGTGAAAACACCCTATGGAACTATAAGTATGTCCTCTGGTAGGTGACGCACCGAATCATCAGGTTAATATAAGGGTAATGGCCGTAAAGTCCTAGATATCTAGTGCGGAAGGTCTGATGGTTCCGATTGAAGTCTTTCCGCACTATGTTTTCCATGGTTTCGTAGCAAGATGTATGTAGTGTGCCTAGAGAGATTAGTCTTGCGGACAGCCGCCGTGGAGTTTGCTCCATCCGCGCTCCATATCAATATTCTCGGCCTTCGGTCGAAAAGCCGCCTCAAAATCGGCAATCCATTCGTGTATGCTTCTTTTCTCGTCTGTGGCGTAGCTGCCGAAGAACTCTTTCAAGAATTGCAGTCGCTTCGGTAAGCCACTTGCCTGTGAACTTGTTAGTTCTATTGTTTTGAATCTACTGAGGTTCTGACTCGGCCATATAGGATGGATATCGAAAGCCAGCCGTAGCGATCTAGTGAATATGGCCGCAGTATTTAGATGCCTAAAAAGTGCGTCACTATATTAAGTACCACTGAAGCGGGTAAAACTCACAATTACTCTGCTGCCATGACCCGCATAGGAATCGTATAAATGGTTGGGCGCAGTCCATATACAGCTTGGACACCTGCTGGACTTATAGTGCTCCCGATAGCTCGATCTATGTTCAGCATACATCCCTCTACTGTTGTAGGTACATACTATCAGATCTTAGAGCAAAATCGGACCATTTGACCCAGTCGATCCTGCTTCGCTATGGTATTTTACAAAAGCCTTGTAAGAGACACTCATCTTTAGATCGCGGACATGGAAATTGTCTTTGACTGCGAAGCAGTTGCCGCAAATCGGGGAATGGGAGTCTGAAAGAACAGAGAAGCATCGTAAAGCTACGGGAATTGATCGACTATCCGCGATCTCGAATGTACGAAAGTAACCACCTGAAAAGAGGCAGTGATGAACTTTGTAGTGTCGGCATCCAATAGTATCATGGCATACATAAAAGCACCATAGAGGTTATAGCTTAGACGTGTTGCAAGTACGATTCGTTGAGGAAGTGTAACCAGAAAGTATACATTTATCGTGAATGTAGAAGTGATACTGGAGAGTTCCAAATTTTTGTAATGGTAAAGCTACATCAGTCATGATGGCGATAGGTTCATGCTTCGGTGAGAGAAAGACTATCGTTTGGAGAACCTCAACGCAAAAGACGTGGTCAAATCTCGCCATTGGATGCACAATCTTGTGACCAAGCTCTTTTTCGTGCTGAAACAAAGTATACCGAACACCACCTTCGTTTTTACTACCTAGAATAGCTCTTTCCTGCTCCGAATTCATCTCATATACGATTCCTGGTATAGTATCAATAGCTTGCTCTCCGCAGTCAAACTTCGATTGATGTTCAGGTTCGTTGGTTCGTTCCGGATTGAAGGCCATTTCGAATTTCCTGCTTTTGGTTAGCGAATGAACGAGGAAGGTCACAAAATCGAGGATGATGCGATTCTATAACATAAGAGCACTGTCGACACCCAACAGTATTCAGTTTCACACACCCTTGCAAATCGGGCACCACGATTTCAACAATCTATTTGAGTTTTGTCAAATAAAAAGATCTTCATTGGATTCTTCCCATGTTGTTACCCGACCAAGCGCATTTAAATAGAGTCTTCGGATGCCAGAGGCATTCCGCTTCTTCTCCAATTTTGGAGGTAGGTGAGCTGCATTGCGTCTCTACAACCACGCTGACAACTGCACATCTGCTACCAAAGCTTGATATCAGTATACACTCCTCTTGACGTACAGAATGCGACATTTTTGGGCTGCGTTGACTTTTTTAGCCTCTTTCCGAAATCACTGTGGAAGCCAACAAGTTCTACGACAGGAAAAAAAAAAGAGCGCACGAGTTAATTCCCCGCCCACATGACCTTATGCCAAGATCTGGGGTACAGCTATATAACCTGGCAAGATCCCACTCCCGTCCTCAACGCGCAATCAATCTTCATCTCGCACTTTTTTCATCATCTCAGCCCATTGGTGAGCGCAGCCCGGCAGAAAGGAAGCTCGCTGTCATAACAGCCGGCAGTTCATTTTCCCATAGTACTAGGCGTTTGCTGACCACTCAGATATTCATATTCGAATCATTGCCATTGGATGTTTTGGCTTAGACGTCAAAGATCTTCACCATTTGTTTACAGTTCGGTACTGCAGACTGCTTTGCAGCAAGCGTCTATGCGTGCATCCCAGTTTCGGTTACGAACGTCTCACGTAAGAAACCGTAGCTCAACACCATTTTACTCACGAATTACGAATCGTGTTACCTTCGCCAGCGGTTGTTTTCCAAAGCAGTCAATACAAGCCAAACATCAGGGTTGTGTGGGAGCAGCTTGCTTCAACCAGAACCACAGCTTCGAATTGACCCTGGTCTATTCAGTTTAGCTCTTTCAACATCAAACGCAAGCGGCCGACCCTAACCGTAAATGATAGACGAACGTGCTCTCGAGTGTCCTCAATCCTATTTAATTTCCCCACAGTGGCAAAGGTCGTGACAGCCCATGTCGTACCCAAATCCCCAAATATGGAATATAACAGCCATAATGAGCAACTCAATCACAGACAACTATTACGTGCCGTCAACCTCTATTGGATGAGCACGTCTACACTCATTAGATCTATGGAAAGAACGGCTACCTCTCCTTGCAGTTAGATCTTGCTCCTACGGCAAGGACCAGCCCTATCAGCCTTTCGTTGGATACACCTCTCATTTGAATATCAGCGGTCAAAGCTGCAGCTGAACGTGCCAACCATCTAAAATATACAAGCTGTGCCACCTAGCCAAGCATGAAAACCTGCACAGTACGTGTGCATGCGAGGTATAAAGCGGGGCGGGTTGGTATAAGAGTTGGCGCATCTGTGTCTGTACCAGTGTTGATACCAAGCACTCGAAATCATGGCTGGTAACGCAGTCATCAACGCCCTTGTGGCATCGTTGTGCCTCTTCTCGGGCGCAAGCGCGTGGCCGTCCAAAAGACAAACCCTCACTGCCGACGACATCCAGAAGCAGGCTCTTGCCAACGCATACAAAGTTCTCGACGGCACTATCTCCGATGGATTGACAAACCGCAAGACCACCTGCAACAAGGATACGGTCTCGATCCGAAAGGAATAGTAAGGACTCTGCTCTGACTCTTCGATATGGATGCTAACTGTGGTACTCTAACAGTGGCGATTTGACAAAAGACGAGAGGCTGGAGTACATCAGGGCAGTCAAATGTATCCTCGCCAAACCGAGTAAACTCCCTGCTGGAAAGTACCCGGGCGCCGTATCTCGCTACGATGACTTCGTAGTAGTTCACATGAACATGACTCCATCCGTACACGGTACCGCCAACTTCATGCACTGGCACAGATATTATATTTGGTATGCAAACAATCATACTAGTACTTCATATCAAGTCAAGGCTGATACAATACAGGGCTTACGAAACAGCACTGAAGACTGAGTGCGACTTCAAGGGTTCCCAGCCCTACTGGAACTGGGGCAAATACTCGGATCTAACCACCTCTCCCATCTTCAACGGCGACGAGTGGAGCATGGGTGGGAATGGAGAGTACGTGAAGCATAACGGTGGCAACATTGGCCGAGCCGTCCCTGCTGGTCCCGGAGGCGGTTGCGTAAAGACTGGACCTTTTGCAAAGTGTGTTTACAAAGCACTTGAAACTGCGGTCTATATACTTACTTGTATGCAGCACGACGATACATCTAGGCCCACTATCTCCAACCATGGACCCCGCTCTCAAAATAAAGGCCAACCCGCGCACCGACGGATACGGCGACAATCCACGCTGCCTCCGCCGCGACGTAAACAACTTCTTCACCACGCAGTACCTCCGCGCCGTCGACATCGCATCGCACATCACCAGCAACGCCAACATCGGCACTTTCCAATCGACGCTGCAGAACGACAGTCCAACAAAGGCCGCTCTTCACAGCTCCGGCCACTTCTCCATCTGGGGCGACCCCGGAGGCGACGTGTACGTCAGCCCTGCCGAGCCCGTCTTCTGGCTGCACCACGGCCAGCTCGACAGGCACTGGTGGATGTGGGTCAACTACCTCGACAAGGAAATCAAGACGCGGACTAGCCAGTACGAGGGCGGGACCAACTGGATGAACCCCAACAGCGCGAAGGGCAAGGCTACGGACCCGCAGTGGTTGGATGTGACGACGCCTCCTGGCACAGCGGGTATCGCGTCGAACCAGCTGTTCTCGACCACCGCCGGCCCCTTCTGCTATTTGTATGCGTAGATGGAGAAGCGCAATTGAAACCATGCGCCCGATGAGAGGGGAAGGAGAACAAGCTCATCGCGTTGCAGCATTCCTCTTCGTGTATGCGCTATACTTGCGAGATATTATTACCCCCATCGTACTTGTTAGCTAGATTTTTCCCCCATGTATATCGAATGCGGCTTCAGTCACCTCCACTAACAGCCCCTTACTTGAAAGACAAACCTGACTGACATCGTCCTCGCAACTCTCCCCAACGTGCTGCCCTCCCTAAGAACTCACAAATCATAATTAAGCCCCTTTTTTCCGAAAACTTCCTCGGCCGCCCCGTCAGGTGCGGTGCCTCGCCTCGCCTCGCCTCGCGCATATCGCGCATAACGACTATAGAGGAGAAACGAGAAGTTGCACGCAATAGGCAGGAGATGACGAGAATATAGCATCTAATATGGAGATCTTGCAGGAAGGGATACAGTGGTCGATCGGTGACACAGACCCAAGACGGTAGTTATGTCGGCAGATTGCACGGGAGTCGTTTATTTCAAGGGCTTAAAATAGGCATGGGTCGCTTTGAATGTTCCGCAGTGTGCACAGGGAAGGGGGGCGGGG
>MU002197.1:0-30520 GCA_010093585.1 Melanomma pulvis-pyrius CBS 109.77
AAAGACTTCAAATATTTAGAGGAAAGGTTTTAAACTTGTGATTTAGATAGAATTGACCGTTGTTAAAGAAAGCGATGTACCAATGTTAACGGACGCCAAGACCGAGTCAGCGGTCAGCAACTCCGTGCCGAGGTTAATACCCCACCTGAGCACGTGAGAGGGCGCCGTAGATTCTGGAGCTAGCTACTACTCTATATATAACAATTACAAACTCAAATCTAACACATACGACCATAGGATCATGAAAATTGGGCTTCCCGTCCGCTCAGCCTTACATAAGCATGATACCGGCGGACTAGTAGTCAAGTGGGTGACCATTGGCGAATCCCTGCTGTTGTATGTTTTTGGTTTTTGAACCTCGACGACTAGACCGAACAAAGCACACACTCATTATAAAGTGTTCTTGAACAAAAGAATTGCTTTTGTTTTTGCATTTGCTTGGCCCATGGAAGTAGATTTACGACCAGACCTTTCTAAAAACTATTCTAGCAACACCGGCAAGAGCCCCATGGACTTAATTAACCGGTTCCATCTTTTAAGTAATTTCTCTACTTTTGGGTCATATTTATAGAAAAGTTGCCCAGGTTCTCACATGCAATTACTCCTTGGTTACACTCTGATGTTTTATAACTTCTACTTCGGACAACCAATTTCACTGTGATGAGAATATGGATAGCCTTTTGCTAGAGTCTCTAAACTTCCAATAGCGTATCACGCTTCCTTTGAAAAATGTAAACTGTATATTCTCACGCTTCATATGATAGCCATGCAATAGCAAGATAACCCTTCTCGGAGAATTTGCTGTTGTATCCAGTGCTAAAAGATATCATACACGAAGTTGCATTCATTCCATTTCCTAACACAATAACATTGTTTCCAATGTACCAACGAGACCAGTTCTGAAGTTTTAATACCCTTCCGTTGTCATTCCGAAGTTGCATGACGGGTCTTTCTTACTAAAGATGTCTTCGATATCTTGGGTCGCCATTCCTGAATATCCTCTGGTAGCATGGCAGGTACGATGAATGATCCCATTCATTATGTTAGCGATTGGTCTTCCGATGAGTCTCGCCAGTGCGAACAACGCATTCTCAAAAGTAGGAGAGCATAATTGAAGTATCTCGATGAACTTGAGCACACCCATGGCGACGGGAACGTATGAAGGATCATCCCAGTCGTCGTTCCACATTCCCCGTGGAAATTTAAACTCGACGGATACATGTACGTTACGAAAAATTTCAATCACAAATTATGTGCTTACTCTATAGGAATGTATAGTAGCTTTCCCCCCTAATACTCGTGCAGATCAACTTAGTGGACATCAAGTTGGGGAGCTTGTCGCATAGAGCTAATATTTGGTCGAGATTGAAGATGCGGTATGGAGGGGACCATATATTGAATTCCTCTATAGAACCTGGAAGAACCTCGGAAACGATCGAACGATTAGCCAATCCTCCATGATCTACGTCCATTAGCCCCTCATATGGGGCCTCAAGAACCTAGAGACTCGTGAAGCTAGCGAGACTTGAAATTTGAATAATCGTGGATTTGCGGCTGAAGTTTCTCAATTGTAGATCTGACCCCGTCTAACATCCCAATAAGTATAGCACAGCTGCCACAGTTGTCCGTGTCAAGATCTCCAGATGATTCGTCCGGTGAAGCCTATAGCTAAGATGTCAATTTCTTGCAAGGAAGAAAAGTGATTCATGAAGCCATTCAAAGAATCGTAATGGCGAGCTCCAGGAACCAACACTGATGACTAGCCATCTAACGACACATATGGTAATCCGGAAATCTCGAGTGGCCGGTTGAGCGAAAGGCAATTAAAGCTGGTAGCTTGCACATTAACTAGTGAAACTCAGGGCCCTAGATGTTCAATGACTTGATCTTTTGAAGACCCGCAAGAGAGATGTGTCCGTATCGCGGTTGAAGTGTGGGCCGAGGAACACGTCATGTGGGGAGTCATGCATGTATATGCTCAACCCACGACTAGAGTACGAGAGGAGAATCGACAGGGATCGAAGATTCGGTAAGAGAGCAAGTAGTAGACTAGTCGTGGTAACCTCTGGCATGCCTACCGTATAAAATCGTATGGCAGCATCAGGATGAGGAAGAAAGACTGGGATATTCTAGTTGACAACGCCAACGCTAAAGTGGCACATGAGCATTGCAAGAACTGGCTTTTCCGAAATTGTCCGACAGAATAGTGGGAGGTACAAAGCAATGTCGGCGGTTGTCCGGAGTCTCTGAAAGACTAGCGCAAGCTCCTCGGGGGAATAAATGCTCCACGTGACGCAAAGAGTGTATTCACCTCGAGGAGCAGCTCCTCTGGCAGCTTGCCAAAGTGCGTCAAATGGAATGGCAGCAGGAAGTCCATGTCCAAGGCGAGGGCGTCCATTCGAGTAGCTACACATAAGACATCCCTAGGCAGTCCCCACTATGGCTGTGTGCACAAGCAGACTCTATATGCAGAACAGAAGCAACAAAGATCAAGAGCTAGTTTAAGTGTGGCAATGGTACCAAAATAACCATATGGAATATTAGGCAAATGGACAGAGAACCGGGGAGAGGCATTAAAGTGAAGTGACACATTTGCCCATAGCTCTATGCGGAATCTTGAGATGTCGAAGCTTTCTAAAATGGGTTATATTCCTAAGTGGTAACACATATCTTAGACTGTTCTGCCTGTATTGTAGATTCTCCGGAATGTACGCTCCCCAAACTCAACGCTAAGTTCTAATATGGTAACCAGAATCTCGTGTTAGATTTATAGAACACTCAACTTCCAACATGCCATATTATGGAGCTGACGCAGCAACATGATAGTGAAGGGAGTTTGGAGACGTTGGAAAGAGAGACTGAACCGAATATGGTCTAATATATCGTTGAATCACCTCTATCAATAAAAAAGTTGTACCGATGTTGTATTTGTCGTGGTCTTTCTATATTCCACGACTCACTCTTATGTGTATGAGACAAGAAGAATCGCTACTGGTCTATAATCAATAGGTAGATAATAATAAGAGATTTGGTATCAAAGCCTTTCATTATGGCGGTAATCGAAATCTTGGATATTGAAGCTATAATAAAACGGATCATATATGGGGTTATTGAAAGGACTTGAGAGAAAAGCTAGACGATTGTGTTACAATATGGAGACATAGTCCGAGAAAAGTGAAGTAAAATAAGACAAACTTGAAGCTCATGTACGTCTATTAATTGAAAAAAATGGCATCAACTCCTCCTGGTAAATGCTTCGGACTTGATATTATCTTTTCTGAATCCATTTGTGGTATTTATGCTGCTGAGTGAACGCAAAATGGCTAATTGAACCATAGTTTATTATATTGCCTTCGCATAGATACTTCCCATGACGTGAATAAGAATCTGAATTCTTCCCAATTTATATAGTCCAGAACGAAGACTTTGGGATTTTGAGTTCAAGCAGGATCTCGAACGTACTGGCAATGACGGTTTCCGGTCTGACTGCGCTTCCGCCGGACCGACTTCACCTCCGACCTCCCACTTCACCCCAATAGAAACTCTTCATAGCATTGCTACCTCGGTTAATCCTCTGTCGATATTTGTGCTGTTTTGCAAGCGGACTTTATCCCCGTGCGAGATGTATGGAGATAAGCCAAAAATCCGGACTTACCCCGTCATAGAAAGTCAGCCATGGAATGTAGTAAATTCAACTTAAGGCACGAAAACATACATCTCGAATGAGAATTATAGGCTCGACGTACTCTTCTCTCCATCATGCCATCTCACAACTTGCCCTCAACGCAAACCGCTCTTGTCCAAACCACGTACGCACAAGCTCTCGAAATCAAGACCATCCCCACTCCGGAACCCCTTCCCGGGACAGCAGTCGTCAAGATCCTTTCTGCACCCGTCCTATCGTACGCCAAACAAGTGTATGATGGGACGCGCAAATATCCATACCCAACGCCGTTCACTCCGGGCACCAGCGCAATTGGTCGAATTGCTGCCTTGGGCTCGGACTCTACCGCGCTCCAGATTGGCCAACTGGTCTATGTTGACTGCGTCATGCGAAGTCGAGATAATCCAGGTGATATATTCCTATTGGGCCTCCATCAGGGCGCCAGTGCAGGATCCAAAAAACTGATGACCGAGATTTGGAGAGATGGAACTTGGGCTGAGTACTGCCGCGTTCCTCTCGAGAGTGTGCTACCGTTGAATGAGGCCCGGCTAATGGGCGAGTTGGGGTATCGAGTAGCCGATCTTGCGACGATAGGCCAATTTCTAGTAGTGTATGGGGGGCTGAGAGATATCGGGATCCAGGCTGGAGAGACTGTCGTCGTAGCTCCCGCTACAGGAGGCTTTGGTGGAGCGGCTGTGGTTGTTGCACTTGCCATGGGAGCAAGCGTCATAGCGATGGGTCGAAGTGAGACTGCGTTGGCTAAACTTGCGGGCCGATTCGAGGGCAGAGTAAAAACAGTCCAGATGACAGGAGATGTGGCTAAGGATGCGGAGGAGTTGAAGAGAGCAAGCGGAGGATCAATCAATGCCGTCTTCGACATTCCACCTCCAATGGCGGCGAAATCAACACATCTGAAGAGCTGCATCATGGCTGTCAATCACGGTGGCCGAGTTAGTCTCATGGGCGGTATCTACGATGATGTTCCCATTCCTTATCAACTTGTCGTACATAAAGATTTGTCTTTGAAAGGGAAATGGATGTATGGGAGGAATGACATGGAGATTGTTATCAAGATGGTGGAAAGTACAGTATTGAAAATTGGCCAACTTGGCGGTGTAAAGATCGTTGGAGACTATACGTTTGAAGACTGGGAAGAGGCTTTGAATACAGCAGATAAGTATGCTGGTTGGGGTAGCTCAGTCGCGATGAGACCTTCGAAGAAGTAGTTCGAATGAAAATGCGATACCTTCTTAATTCCGAAGGGTCATTGGAGTGAAGAGTAGGTGCACAGGACATATTCACTACTCTCCTCCCGGCGAAAGCGAAGGCAGCCATGAGTGGAGAAACTGACCGGTAGTTGCCCAGAGACCTTCGAAGCGGAAGGCAATGTTGAGAGGGCGGGATATAGAGCAGGTTTAGCGTCTCATCATCAGTCATGTTGGCATGGATCCCCAGCAACACAAGTTTGCCAGAACGCTCCTTACCAAAAGGAACAACAAAGTACAGCTAACACCTCGCCGACAATCCCCCTTATGAACAAAAGAAATCTAATTTGTGGGTAATTGCACAAAGCATTTCCCCTGCGTTGCGCCAAGCCCCACACACGCGGCCCTAACACGCCAAGGCAACGCTACACAGGCACTAAGATCGTCGCGGAATAACTTTAACGAGACTGGAGTCAAAACCTGGCAAGCTCGCCTGGGCCACAGGTAATGGCAGCGTGGGAGCAAGGATATGAAGAAGTTGGTGTGCATTGTCTGCGTATGCGCCCACCTACCCAGCGATACTATTTTTGTGCTTTCACATCGAATAGCATCGGTTGAGTACCTGCAGATGTGACAACGTTTGAGTCCCAGTTACAAGGCAATCATGGCCTGCTACAGGTTACCAAAAGCTGGCTGTGGCAGCGGCCCGATGGCGGGCGCCTCTTCTCTCACTCTCATTTCCATGGTTTCAGTGGAGTGATTTGCACGCGCAGTAAATTGCGCACGCGACAGAGGTCGCCGAAAACCTACCCTTGTAAAGTCGCCACAGCAAGCATAATCTGACATGGTTCAGCGGGATCATCGAGCACGTCCACTAACACCAATCTTGTCCGAGTCCAGCGAAGCTTTTCACCGGATCTTCAACACTATCCCCGCTCCTATCCGCACATCCAGTTCACAAGACATGGGGCCTTGCACGGCACAAACATGCCCCGGCCGGGCCAAGTCCATCGTTGAGGAAAGACACACGACCATCTCCAAATCTCGATTGCCATTGCTCTCTCCATAAAGGGCCAACGATCATCACATTAGTGCCATCCAACCAAGTCAACGTTGATGGCTTATCGGGAGGCTAAACGCGATGCGTAACTCACGCATGCCCATTACCAAAGCCCGCGCGTATGCGACGACGTAATTGGAGAACTGTGGTGCGCCTCCCCTGTACTTGAGCGAGTCGCAAACACCTGGGACCTGCATAAGCCCGTGCTGGCGCTTGATCTCGAGCCGCCTTATCACGTCTTTGTCGTTGTTATGATCTTCGAAATCAATATGGTCTCCACCGGGCGCCTGGATTCAGGAGAAATAACAGCAAAGTAATAAGGGCTTCCCGTGCTGGGTGTGCATTGTTCGTGTTTGGGCGCTTGGAATGGGGGCCACATGGGTCGACCTGGGATTTGGAAGTCAGCATGGAGGAATATTGCTGCCTGTGACACGAGAAGGAAGCGTTGTCGGTGTGACATGACATGTCGCACACTGTCATAGCCGCGTTCAGCATATGGGCCTCCTGTGGCGTTCTAAATCGGATTCTGATTAGCATCAGTATCCTTCGCCGACCTGGGCACGGGCATACCGAAGCTAGACACAAGACGGATCCACCAATTTCGCAGACAGTGCACCGTGGAAGGAGCCAGAACGAAATGACAGAGATTTCAAGGCATGTCGTGAAGAGTAATGTAGAGAGAGCATTATTTTATTGCGACAATGACTTTCATAAACTCGAAACTAAGTCTAAAGTCTAAACCACCCCAAACCCACACACCCTCGGCGGCGCAAGGCCGAGTTAGTCACTGTCCCGTCGGGGGTATAGCACCAAACACCGCATTCCAGATGAAAATGCGCAAGGAAACGAAAAAAGAAAAGGCTTGACGAGGACAGGAATCCTCACTCAGTCAAGCAGTTATTGCACCAAAACAGACCATGTCCGGCTTCTTCTCCTCCCCAGTCATTAGGTAACTTTGATGAGACATTCAATTCAAACAGACAGTAACGAAATGTTTAAACGAGAATGACGCGCTTGGCAGCTGCGGCCTTGGGAGACACGGGCTCGGCCTTGCGGCGCTCAAGAACACCACCACGCTTGACATAGCCGCCATGCGGCTTACCATAGCTCTCAGCAGGCTCCTCGTAGTCAGACGATGGGTCCGGGCCGTGGGGCTTGGTGTGAGTGGGCTTGGTGCCGTGCGTGGGCTTGTGGCTGGGCTTGTGGGTGGGCTTGTGAGAGTGAACCGGGTAAGTCTTGGTCTGCTCATAGCTGCAGGTGTACGGCTGGTGAGACTTGGTGATGGTGACAGTCTCCTTGGTGTGGTGGTATACACCGGCGGGGTACTTGGTGATGGTGGGGTAGGCGACCGTGGTGTCGTGGGCATAGACGGTGGTGGTGGGCTTGACGATGGTGTACTTGCCGGGCTTGTTGCAGGTGACCGTCTTGGTGTGGATGACGGTCTTTGTCGAGTGTCCGTGAGTCTCATACGCACCGTAGGGGACGGTGATGGTAGTGGGCTTCGTGACATCGGTGGTGACGCCGCCATATGTGCAGGGCTTGTTGGCAGTGGCGTGGTAGGTCGCCTCAGCAGCAACAGTCGTTGGGTATGGCACAGTGATGTCGTTGGCGGGAACGGTGTAGGTTCCCGGGGCGTCGTAGGTGGTGACGGATGGCTTAGGCGCACTGTAGGTGAAGGTGTGCTTGTAAGTGTGCCACTTGCCGCTGGAGTACTCCTTGATCCAGACCCACTGCTCGTCCTTGTTGTCGGTGCACTTCGGGTTTCCGGAGTATCCAGGGATAGCATGGGGACCGAGGTGGTTGTAGGGAACCTCGCGGTACTCCTCGTACAGCTCGTTCCAGACCTTGGTAGTGGTCTGGTTCTTGATGGCGCCATAGTAGCCGGTGGGCTTTGCATAACCGCCGTACACGGGGGCGGTATGTGTGATCGTCTTCTTGGTGTGGTAAACGGTCACGGGCTCGTCGGTGGCGGTGACAGTGATCTTGTTGCCATAGGCATCAGTGAACACTGTCGAAAGATACTCGTACTCGGACCATTTTCCATGAGCATAGGTTGGGATCGCCTGGTACTGGGCAGTAACAGTGACGGGTTCTTTTCCATGTCCAGGGTAAATGGTGGGGTATCCGGATTTGGCGGTGGTTGAGGGAGCGCCATAGCCATAATCGGCAGCGGCTACGCTCGCGAACAGAAGGGCGGATGCGGTCTTCATTTTCGGTCGTGGGTATTAAGTATTATTAGGTGTTTGGTGTATTGAACGAAAGACTTTGGTTGGATTATACAATTAGAGGGCGGCTACTCAGGGGGCTTGATGTGCTGAGTGCGGAGCTGAGGGCTGAGCTTGATGGTCAAAGAACGACTATGGGTGAGAACGAAAGAAGAAGATCAAGGTGAAGAGAATCCCGAATATATAGCAGTTCCCCAGCCGCGGAGACGAGTCACCCCCCTGGACGATCCCAAGGCTCAACAATCACATCACGGCAAGGCACCCGTTGCAATAAGCTCGGTGATTTTGAGCCGACGATCCACTTTCTGAATCCGTCGAGGAGGCTCGTATTGACAGCACATCAGCAGAGGGGATATCACAAACGCTATGCATGCGGCGTGGGACTGAGGCCATGGCAGGGGTGACTTTGGCACTAAGTAAGCGAACAAGACGATGGGGGCTGCGGCTCACTCTTGAGCCGACAAATAGTGCGCTGTCGCATGCCGCATTCCTCCTTTCAGCCTTAATCAATAGCGACAAGGCCGGATTGGAAATGAAAGGCACATGGGTCTATGCTAAATATGGGGCCTGTCTGAGTCGACCCGCTTCAGCTCAGCTCCCAGTGGAGATTGTGCGTACTTCTGTTCCCGGTAGTCGGAGAAATACTGCTACTGCACACGTATTTCCCTGCACTCTCGTGATTTATTGCCATACTGGTGCAATTGGCGTCGAGTCAATAGCGTCAATTTGTGAGCGGTGGGCAGAAGTATCTTCTAGCTCGACGCCTTGTTCCCTTCAGCAGCTCGAGGCTTCGACTGGCGTTCTCGATGAACGCCACATTTCCTGCGATCAACGACTCCAAGGCGCTGCTGAAATGCAGGTTGATGCCGTGAGCAAATAGCTGACATGTGAGACGGTGAGGATCAAGGAAATTCATTCGTGGGAGCAGCTTGTACGATACACATTCTGCCACTGTGCGCAGCCACATTGGTATACTGATGGGCTGAAAGAAGAATCCGACATGCAAGTCGGTGGACAACAAGGGAATCTATTCGTTGAGGAAAACGTGTATCTACATAGGTATCGAAAAAGGGAATCTAAGGTGTGCTCTACATTTCAAAACTCGATGGATCGGGTAACAAGCCCTCGAACAGCGCACTCATGACTTTCCTCAGATGGTCCAGCTCCTTCTCATCTGACGTGACAACGTCATCATTCAGACAAATCTGGCCGGCTTTCTTGTGATGCTTAATGTATGGCTTCAGCAAAACGTGCTCAGCCTGCTCAGCATCCGTAACCATGTAGAACATGGCGTCGGGGTTGACGATGGTGTACTGAAATTTCATCAGTGCCTTAATAACCACCTCGCGCTGCTTTGGCTTTTTGACAGGGTGGGGGAGAAGTGGCCCGAGGCCAGCCCGGCGCCGATTTAGTATCAGCTTGATCAGGCAATCGCCGCAGCGGGGGGATTCGCGTGTTATCCGGTCAAAGATAGTGGCTGAGGTAAATACAGGGCTGCGGGCTTCGGCGTCGCTGGAGGACATGGAGAACCCCGGTGCCAAGCAATCCTCGGTGTCGAAAGCATCGCAGTCCAAGTCCTTGATCATCACTGGCCCGTCTAATGACGTCCAAAGGATGTCGGTGTTGACGACTGGAGGCTTGAGTCCCGCCTGCTCGAGATGGTCTCCAACGCGATAGTAGATCCTGCGCCGAAAAGCCTCTGGACTATCATTTCCCATTCCTTCGGCCAGATCGCTCAGAATTCTTTTGCGTTCGTTCCAGCTGAGATAACCATCACTGTCGATATCACTCCGGAGCATGATGTAGCTCCAAAGGAGGGCTTCCCTATGTCTCTCCATCGTGTAGTGAAAAATCACATACCACGAATAGAGCTGGAAGCCTGTCTCGCCTCGAAATCGTTGATAAGCGCTTCTCATTGCAGGCCTAGGAAAGCTGGTAATTGCCTCTTTGGTGATGCTTCGAGAAAGAGAGTGGCCAAAATGGACTTGACCTTTCCGCTTGCGGGCGCCAAACCGTCGGTTGAGCAGCCATGACGTATAGATAAGGAACGGCTTCTCTCCAAATCGTTCGGCGTCTTTTTCTGTAGGCGGTTGCAGGGTGTTGTAAGCGTTGTCTTTAAATCCGAGAGTAGGGCCGAAAAGTGGGGAGTAAAGATCAGAAGCTGCATGAGGCTTTCCCAGAAGCATGTCATCGGAAAGTGCAAATAGCTGGATAAAGTCAGTTTGATGCTCAACACGAAAAGTGAGGATCAAAACATACCCTATCAACTTCGGACTTGGTGTTGTAGAGTTGGTTCTCAATAGTAAGGGAATCAAAACTCGGCAAGCATTTTCGTTCGTCCGGCCCAAAGAATTCTTCTTGCGAGAGAACTTGCACTTTCTCGATATCGTCCCTCAGCCAATTTGGCCTTTGCTTCCCATAAGTGGTTGGCAGCGTCTCATCGGTCTTGGTGTTCTTGAAAGCATTGACGAGAATCTGAATTCGATTGGTGAAATGGCCAGCATATTTCTCAACACTTCGCATAGAGTAACGCAGCTCATCCCATTCGCGATACCGGTTGGAGCCATGCGAAGCAATCCAGACACCTTCAGGATCATTGAGTGTCGAATTCAGCTCATATGGATGCATAGTTGCTGTCAGTTCTGGCTGTGATCCATTCACCCCTGTGCAATTGATTAGCAAGATACCAAGAAAAATCAGGTTGCGGTACTAACAGTTGTAGACAAAATCAATCTTCGGCTCCTTCAGCTTCGGACCCAAATAACGAGCCTTTGAAATCCACTCATCTTCCCAGCCTTCGAGTATCACATCCTTCACAGAAACCTCGAACGGAACGTGGATCAGGTCTGGAAGCCCATCGGCCTGCTCCTTGATAGTTTGGCATTCGTCCCATGTGGGGAAGTCGTAATTCTCAGACCACGGTGTCTGCTCTTTCAAGACTTCGATAGGGCGCTGCTCCTTGAGCTTGGGTGTTGTAGGTGAGCCTTCGGTGTCGCTTTCTTCCTCTTTTGTTTCCCCAAATTGGGCTTTTGAAGGATGTTCTGCATTTAAGAGCTCATCCACAAGCCCTTGGTTGTTGACCTTTCCACCTATCCGAACCTGACCGTCATTACTGAATTCTGGCTGTTCGGAGTCCGACATGGCGCCGTCATCGTCGTCCGGATGAGTCAATTTGGCGGAATGTTCAACATTGTCGTCGTCGCGATGTTCCCCGATGCTCTCAATATCGTCGACGTCATGCTGCTCGGTGTCGTCCTCGGTCGTCAACAAAGGTGTGCCTGCTACTTCCCTCCCAAGCCCTGGTTCTGCAATGCGACTGGGAGTCTTGAGGGCTTTGGGAGTGGGAGTGGGGTAGAAGGACCCAAGATCCTCGATGGGACCCGGCTGGCGGTGGGCATGGTGACTGTTTTGATCGACGACAAGAGACGGCGCTTCATTGCTCATGTCCGCGACATGTTTTGGTGATGTTCGTGGGGCCAGTGGGTGGGTTGCGCTTTTGGGGTCGACAGGTTTGCCCCGCGACAGACTGCCCGACTGCCATAGAAAAAAAGCGAACACAACGAATAAAGCATAATAGTACTTGCGAAGAGAACGCCGTTGCCGGTACGAAGGGTAGTTCTGGCCGATCATGATGCACTGGAACGAAGGAAAAGACTGACGAGACTGGAACTCGAAGGGCACGTGGATGAATTAGATATTCGCAGTGAAGAACAATTTCGGTGCAAGCAGTGGCATGCCGACGAGATATCGCGAAACAGCCGAATGGGGGAGACCGTCGCGTGTCCCCCGAGAAGTTTACGCGCAGGGCTGTTGCGCGCGCCGGGGGGCGGGAAGTCCCCTCCCCTCCACCCCTGATTCAGGCCGTATCCCAAAGTGGATGCTTTTGCTTTTGGACGCTTCTCCCATGGCTGGAGCCCATTTGCCCTCAGCTCGCCATCACGGGAAGGAGGCGCTAGAGAGGGCCTGGTGCTTGACAGCTCGCCACGGTGTTGTGTGGTTAAGCTCGTCGGCTATCGCTACAGGGGTGTGTTTTGGGTTGAGGCTAATGCACACCAACGCCCTTGGCGTCGTCCGTCATGGGCCTAGGTCCTTTCTTTTGACCGGTCTTATGGGACGAGTCCTTATCACTCCGATTTGTGGCACCCGCGCACGGTGCTCATTCACGCCAAGCGGCCCAACAAGGTAAACTAGCACGCGGGCCAGCCCAGCCAACGGGGGCGAGGCGTCGTGGGGTGGGTCCCCCCTTTTCGACCCGCGCAAGCAAAATCTTATAGGGCCAGGAAATATCGACGCAGGGGTGCCCTACAAGTCACACACTTCAGCTGTCAATCATCACGCCTTCGGTGCCGCCGCGATGCTCTTATCTAGTGTGTGCTCAGCCATGGCGTTTGCTTCTCGGAGCCTTCCAGCGATCTCCACTGCGAACAGTCCTTCTGTCCTGCTCGGTCGGCGTTCTCTTGCCCTCACTGTCCCTACGTGCTGCATTCGTGCTGCGTTTCTCTCCAGCAGACTCGGATGCGGAATCGCTGAGCTTACTAGTCCCTTTCTTGTACATTTATATTTTCTCCTCCATCAGGCAGTTTGGCAGCCATGATGGGCCACGACAAGTACGGATTGCCTTCCTCAATCCCCGCCGTTCGGCGGCGGCATCATCTCCCAAGCACATCGAGATATGTCAAGTATGTGCTGTTTGCTGCCTTCGCACTCTTGACAATAGCGCTTTGGAAGCGGCAAGAGCTGCCGCCCACCATGTCAAAGTACTTGCCAAGTTCTGTCGACGGCATCGAAGCGCAGGAATCACTCGTGTCTACAGAAAACGGAGGCGAAGATGACGACGACAACAACACTGAAGCCGGCCCGGCCTTGGAGTTCAAGAATTCTCTCACCGAGGCCACAATCCCCAACGACTCCACAAAGTCCCCATATCCGCGCTTCGGCAAGATCACAGCATCATTCGGGGAGCCTGATGTACCCTATGAGAACGCGATTGCATCGCACAATCTGCACAATGAGCTCCACGGCTATCCGCATTTCATCCTCCGCGAGCGAATGCTGCGCGGTCTGTGGTCCAAGCACGCGTATATCATGACAATCATCGGGCAGGAGCTTGCGAAACCAGAGGACCAGCGTCTGCAATGGCTTCTGTGGCACGATCGCGACACGGTGCTCATGAACCCGCAGCTTCCTCTAGATATCTTCGTGCCTCCCGAGCCAGAATTCGCCAACATCCATTTTCTAGTCACGAATGACAGGCATGGTCTCAACAACGGCGTGTTCCTATGCCGGGTTTCGCAGCTATCCTTCAAGTTCTTCGCGAGCGCCTTGTCCATCCGAGAGTACCAGCCTGAAATTCCGTTGAAGTATACGGAACAGTCGGGAATGGAGGAAGTCATTAAGCGCGTACGTCACTAACCTACCCCGCCTTATTATGTGGATGCTAACATATAGTAGCCATGGTGGTCCACAAGTGTAGCATATGTCCCACAGCGCTGGTTCAACGGCTTCCCGCCCGACAAGAAGGGTCTGGCGAAGGGCAAACCATCTGCATCTCGTCCAGGCTCCCTTCTCATTCACTTCGCCTCCAACCGTGATGGACTCCGACCAGAACGCATGGCTCAGTGGGGTGAGGTTGCGAAGAACAGGACCGCGGAGTGGGACAAGCCTGCCAGCGAGACTGGATATCTGAAGGAGATTGCAGAGTATTGGGAGAGGCTTGGGAAGGGCGAGAGCCAGGAGAGTGTTAATAAAGACATTGGGATCCGGCGTTGGGAATGAACGTGATACTGCATTGGGGTTTCGAATCGGGCATCATGGGAATATAGATTAATGAAGCTCTGTAATGTAATTTTACTCTTGACATTCAAAACATGTCACCCAACAAAATCCTTTCTATGTTGCCATGTTGAATCTCGTGGATGATGTCTACCAGAACATCATCATGAATTTTCACCATGCATTATTGATAGTCGGCGTATACCGACTCAACATCCCCGGTCAGCAGTGTGCATCAAAAAAGTCAAGCCGCCTGACAATACGCTAGCTGTGTTATACAATTCGCTCATATGTTCATTACCCTTCTACCTATCATTATAACTATTACAATAACCATACTCCTGTCTAATATATACCGAAGAATAAACTCGAAACTCCCACTCTAATTGATTTCTTGTCTCTGGTGTCTCATCGACCTCTTCTCGAGAACCTTGTCCTCTGTGGACTCAGTCTGCGCCTCTTCCGACTTTTCCTTTTTGGCCTCGTCTTGCTGCTGCACTAGCGTGGCCTGATTCTTCTGTTCTTCCTCCGTGGTCTCAATCTGCTGCTTCGGCTCCTCCTGCGGCGTCTGTCGATTCACATACTCGGCCGGCGAAACAAAGACACCTTTGCCCCTCGGGAAGATGAACTTGTCCAAATCCACTTCAGGCAACATTTGGATTTTTGGTTGGTCGGCTGGAATGATGTGTTCCTTCATCAACAACCTCTTGATGTTCAAGGAGACTGGAAAGACAGCCCACTCAGATTCGGGCGCCCGTCGCTCTGGTACCGGTCGGGATGCCGCTCCAGGCGTGTCATCGTTGCTCGCGCGACGATCGGAATCTTTATTTATGGGGCCTATAGCCATGTACCGGCCGAAAAGCATGGGATATGCACCGAGACAAAAGGCTGAACCCCAGTTATTATCGTATCGGCAGAGCTTGGCCATGGCCAAATCGATGGCTTGCGCGTTCGGGATCATGGACTGATCGTAAAGCAGACGTGCAGCTCCACGAAGCGAGACAGCGTAAGCCCTTGTGGCAGTCATTTTGGAGACTTCGAAGACCAGCCGTGTGCGGTCGCCGGCCAGGGAGGGTGCGCTGAGATCGGGCTTGCGTCCCCACATTTGTTGCGAAGGCGCCATGACCGTGGGATCGTCCTTCGTGATCCAGTACTGCTGGTCCTTGTTGGGCTTGTTGTTGACGCCATTGTGGCCTAGCGTCATGAGGTCCCAGTTGTCGCCATATGGTGAGTGCATCGGGAGGGTGGCATTTTGGAGGAAGCGCGTTCCGCGAGCAAATTCGGTCATTTGTCCCTTGAGGAGGACGTCCCAGTCTACGTCGTCTTCTAAGACCAGGGCAGATTGGATGCGATCCCGTACCATTCTGCGGGCATGTTAGACAGCCAACTTAGTGCGGATAGCAATGTTCTCCTACAATTCGTATATATTCACATGGGCGCGCCAGCACCCTATATCTCCAGGCACACGTTCGCCATACCAGTACTGTATACTGTCAGAGAGATCTTGCACATCGCTAGCTGGATACTCACAGCAGGTTGAGCGTTCGGATGTATCGCGGATCCATTAACTCCATCAATAAAGTCAATGTTCAGATTGGACACCAGCGCCATCAGGGACAGATAATCCCTCTTGTCAATCCGATGCGGCATGGAAACAGCATATATCTTTTGGAACTAGATGCAGAGCAAGGTCAATGGAATGCCCTACGAGCAGAACAGTAGGGCCTTACCCCCAAAGTACTATTCTGAACATCTCGAATAGGATCATCCGCAGGCTCATCAATTATAACATTCGTATGGGCATTGCAAGGCGGGGTTGGAGGCGCTCGGTTGCCTCTGAATGCTGCTGGTGCCCTCTGCTCAAGTCCATGGGAGGCACGTGAGCTAAATAACCAGACAAATGACGAAAAGAGTGTGATGCAGAGGGCTGCGACTTGGAACGACGACCGCGGAAGAATCATCATGTTTGAAAGAGTGACAACGAATAGATTGAGACCAAGAAGCTGCAAGAAGAGATTCACAGAGGATCCAAAATCGACAAGGCTCCGGATATCGACTATCAAAGTTCAGAGGAGGGGCATGTCCCCTGACTGAGCCGGGCGGTCGACTCCAGATCCCTGGGTTGGCTGAGCTGAACTGGCTAGATGGCTAGACCTAGCGTCTGAGCTGGGCAGACGGGATGCCCGACGAGGTTTGTGACAGGGGATAGGGGAAGGAGCCTACGCACGGAGTTTTTGCGGGCTTGGGCGTGAATCGCAGGGGTGACCCCCTTGGGGTCTCCCGCCATCCCGCTCCGGTGAGCTCAGTCTGTCCGAATCGATCTCGCCTCACCCAGCTCAGGATTTTCATTGCCGTGCTTAGCATCTTCGCACATTTATGCAAGCACGATTGGTAAGAACATGCTGATAGAAGACTGCCACGGAGAGCGCCGCATTTGTCTCTCCGCATGCAGCAATCCTAGTACGTTTTAGAGCCCTGTGCTATCGTCCTTGGATAAGCTGGCTTGCATTGAGCAGCGAGTTAGCATCAACGATGAACGGACGGTGTCCCCCACATTGGGCTGACTAGGGAAGTTGAGCACGCGAGCTCTAGCAATCTTACTAGCGCAGCCACTAATCCCCTTTGGAATCCCTGAAATTCAAACTCTCTTCTTTCGGCCGTGCGCCCTATCGCTGTTCTGAGAACGTGGCGCCAGGGATGGGAATCCAGACGCGTGGTGAGAATTGTGTGGTGTACAGTAACCTGTTACAGGAGCGGTCTGAGCATCGGGATTAGTGTATGCCGAGCGGCTGAAAGAGGCGAAGCTGAAAGAAATGAGGATTTTCAGACAGCCACGAACGAGCTCAGTGGTAGGCGTCGGCAAAATCACGGCTGCATGTAGCCAGAAAATGAGGTTGGCTGGTTGCCAGAGATAACGCTGGGTATCTTATCAGGCCATGCAACACGACGTGACGACATGTCAAGATGAGGTGATGGAACTCGCAGTGGCCCAACGATGGAAGCAAGTTGTGGAAACCAGCAGTCGTAAAGCATGATGAGTGTTGATGCAGCATGCTGAAATGCCACTGCGCCATACAACAACTCGTGTAAGCGACAAGGCATTCGTGAAGACCTTGGGGATCAGGTCCGAATTAAAAGGCAAGAGCACTCTGTATGCTACGTACATTGGTAGGCGAGGATTTTCCTTCATTGGTTTCCAGGCAAGGAGTGCCTGATGGATAGCCGCTGGATGTTGGTGATAATGGGCCATGGTGTTGAGGGGCTAATCCCACCAAAGATCTGGAAGCGACCTCAGATCCTCGGGACATGGTCTGTGCGCAGGATATTATTTTCCCTTCAGTCACCACGCACCTTCTAGCAACACAACAACGAGCCTGGATGCAAATCTGCGTCTGCCTTGCTTGTAATTATTCCTCTTCTCGCTCGGTAATATCTACTTCCTCTCCCACCGGAATATTTTATTCAACGGGAGATCGCTACTCTGCTTGTTCAAAATCAATGCACCGCAGCTTCTCCACACAAACAGGCCTTCACACATCAACACTCAAACTAACGCCTTTCTATCTCTCCTCACAGAAGCCTCTCTCATGATGGGTACATGCACGCAGAGAAACAAGCGAAACCGCGAATTACGCCGCCGCCGTCAGCAGCTCGTCAGATCCTCCAAACTCAAGATATCAACGTGCCCCGACATCGTCCGCACCCTCAGACGCGGCGCACGAGAAGAGTTACACAAGAACAGCGCGCCGTACAAATGGATCTTGCCATGGACCAGGGACATCTTTTACCGTTACGAGCCGAGGATCTATCCCGCAGCCAGCTTGCTGGGACTGCCTATGGAGCTTCAACAAAAGATACTGTTGAACACCAGCACTCCGAACCTATTCGAAGAGTTACGCGGGAAATCCCTTCGACGTTGGGTTGGTATTCTTAGTAGTGTTGCACCTTTGATTAGGTTGAACATGGTATATGTGAAAGGAGTCTGGGACAAGCAAATGGCCGAACTGGATACAGCAAAGGCTTCACAGAAGACTGCGCAACTCTCGAAAAATTCGGAATGTCTTAAGTCTCTCGGTTTCGGAACACCGGCGCCGTACACGACTAAAGCAGTGGTCGGGTCCGAGGTGAAAATTAAGCGGAAACAGAAGAGGGTGCGAGATCAAAAGTGCTGGTACTGCGAGCAGAGACACCATTCAGCCGATCCACTGTGTCCGCCTGCTCGAGAGAATCCGGATCTCTGGAAGAAATTGTCGAAACCTCGGCGGGCTAAACGTGGCACTCCACAGACTTCCTCTGTGAATGTATTTCAAGGCAAGAAAGTCAAGTTTGAGGATCAAGGTCGGTATAGTTCGGTTTTCTCAGTTCTATGCTGAATTACGCGTGCTTCGATGTTTTGTCGTACTTGAATACGCTAACAATCCAGACTAAAACTAACCTCGACGACCTGTTCAATATACACGACCCGGCATAACTTCTTACATCCAATGAATGGCCTTCTATGTAGCCGTAGATCCGATAATGAGGAAGGACAGGGTGGAAACCTCATTCGTTCATAAGGGAGGAGTGTTGAAAATAGGACCGATGAGGGATACATGGATGGTGGCGTACGAGTTCAAGGACTCTGTGTTACGGTCTTTCAATAAAGAACAAGAGAATGCTTCCATGCGGAGGACCGGAGTGTTGGCGCATTTATCCTGAAAACATGTGACCGAGCAGCATGGAAGGTAATCATCAACCCGATGTAAATCCATTTAGTACTGGATCGTTCCGTTCGGTCAACTCTGCAGATACCATATCCTCGTTGTCCTTCTACCTTCGAGAGGTAAACTCGTTTCCAGCGGATGAGTATGACCTTTGGTATTACGATCACTTCCCATCATTTCACAAGACATGGTGTTTGAACCATCCATTGGTCCCGGTTGGAGATGAGGCTTAGGTTTAGAAGGACAGTGGCTTCATGGCTTCCGTCCAATACTTCATGCAAGAACATCAACTACTTCTTCCTATACACTGCGCTTCAATGCTTTCTCGTCCGCTACAAATTTCGCTCCAAGATTCCTTGTTCGTCCCTTACAAAGCTAATATCTGCAGAAAAGAAGGGAATCTCTAAAATGAAAGTTGAACCCAATTCCACGTGCATCTCTATGGAGCTATGGATGTTATATAAATGAGGCATTTCTTTGTTTGGTAGCCTCTACAAATAATAATCGGACTAAAATTCTAGGAAGTTACCCGGAGCTTCATGGACCTCTCACATGCTCCTTCAAAAGCTACACTCATATCTACCACACTTCTTAGGAGACGTGTCTGAGAATGAGGTGTATTTATCTCTGTCCAACTACTTTTTTCCCTTTATCAAAAAGGTCAACAATAAGTCACCTGAACACATGTCAGTTATTCAATGTAGATCTATTGGAGAAGCTCAATCACTATATCCAGTGTTGTTTCTCGGTATTGATACAACATCAAAGAGCGTTCTAGTGGAGCTCAATATACCTCAACAAGAGTTGCTGTACCAGAGTTCAGGAGGAGTCCGACGAAAGCTGCCTGGATAACAACATAATTGCGAGGTATTTCCTCAACCCATGGTACCGAATAGGCCATAGCATGGCTATCAATGAAAGAAAATTTCAAGAACCGACTGCTTTCCCGGCTGATACTCTTGAGATTTGTGAGCCTCGCAGTCGGCTTTGAAGGCTGTATAATAAACAGATAAACAGGAAGGACAAGATATTGATGACTAAGCATTCCAAACTGGAGCCTTTTCGACAATGCCACTCTCTCTCCCTTCATCCGTTCTATCTCATTTTCTTATCGCAGCTTGTCTATATGTCCTCTTTCTATCGATTCTCAACAAGTATAGCCGTTGATAACGTCTCAGCACCTCACATCAGAAACCGTGGTACGCACCTTTCATCTTGACGGTACCCTACCCCGCTGATCCCCGCACCACGCTATTTTAAAGAACAAGTCAAAACGCCGACTTACTACTGAACGTTTCTCCTAGCAGTACGCTATCTGTCCTCTAACGTGTATCTATGCCGTCATGCTCCTCCGCCTGTTTCCCATTGATGAGGATCCGCGCGCCTGAAACGAAGGAACCGCACCCCATCTCCGCAATTGAGTTGATCTTTATAACGGCTGCTCCACTCTTTTAAGATTTAGATAATGTTCTTCTACACTGGTACGATTTTGCGAAAGAGAACTCGCAAGATGCTGCTCGCGTGCCTTATCGTGAATTTTGGAGGTCGCCACCATGATCCTTTCCAGCTGAGCGTCAAGACAGAACGAGCACGTCGTCTGATAGGATCTTGTACCACCTCGCATGCAACGTACAATGTATGGCTGCGTCTCAGCGCCGCCACATAGCCAATGTTCGTGTTAAGGAATTGGGCAGTCGATGCAATTAGAATTCCTAAGTCTATAGCGTCGCACACATGCTTCTATTCTCGGGTTCTTTTTTTTCGGTGGTGTCATATGTATCTTGCATCAAATATCAAGGCGATGATCTGGTCTTAGAATATGTCAGAAAGCTGTGCCTCGATGCGACATTGTCGAATGTCTCGAAATTCCTCACACGGTGTTGGATCCTAATATAGCCCCGCCGCCGGCTGATCTGACAGGGCCTATTATACATTTCCGGTGCGCCAAGGCAAATACGTTCAGCTACTGTTAAGCGCCGATAAAATTCATTTCCCACTCCTGTCAGCCGTTTTCTTCTTCATTTCAATTCGAGTTCGATACGGTATTGATCGGAACTTTGGGTGGAAGTGGCAAGAGATTCCCTGGGTCGTTGGTGGATAGTCAGGAACAGGTTGAGATGAATCCCAACCAAAGCAAAGGCTGGTACCCCTCTTCTTCTTGAACCGACCTACTCTACGTGACTCTGATCGCTCCCCTAAGAAATGAGGCCAAAGATAGAAATGTATGGAGATGAAAAGATGCAATTGTACACTGCCACCGCCGAAACCTAGATCGCGAATCCATGCTGGACGAACGATACAGCCACGTGACTGATAAAACGTGTCCGGTTCCAGATTAGAAAATCAATACCGTATCAAGCGAACAAAAGTTAGGGTGCCAACTCCACTAACGGCGCATATCCATGGCGGGACCAGGGTTCCGAAATGACCTAATGACCCCGTTGATTCGCGATTCCTCAACTTCTTGATTCCTCTTGCTATTTCCTTCGTCGTTCATTCCCTTTGCACGCGCAGTATCTCGCTTTCCTTTCTCTTGTCCCACGCACTCGCTTTCCTCGCCCCGCACGCCACCATGGCGTTTCCCAGCCGCGCCAGCGTGGACGCCGCGCCCCTCCTAGAATCCGAATTCGAAGAGAAACTCCCCGAGGGTACGCCTGAACTCCTACAATAAAACCCGCACCATAACTGACGATGCTTGCTAGGCCCGCAAAGTCGGACGGGGAAAATACTCGACATCCTATCGCACAAATTCTCCGTACGGCCCATACTAGCGACACTGCGCCCCAGCTTCCTGCAACGAGCGTCGAGCGCTCTCCCCCAAAAACCACAGCACCCGACGGCATGGCTAGACGGCCTTCGTGGCTTCGCGGCGTTTTTCGTTTTCATATACCACTTCCAGCACATGTTCCACAAGGCGTACAACTTCGGGTACGGGAGTAACGAAGGCAACAATGACCACTGGCTGATTCAGCTTCCCATAATCCGACTCATCTTCACTGGAGGACCAATGGTGTCGATTTTCTGGGTGCTGTCTGGAGTCTCCCTCTCGTTGAAGCCGATTCAGCTCGCCCGTAGCCAAAGCTGGGACAAGTTCTTCGATGTGCTATTTTCGTCGGTGTTTCGCCGCATGCTGCGCCTCTATCTACCCGTATTCATTGTGCAGTTTGGAGTCTTGATCGCGACGTTACTCGGCTTCTTCAACCACGCATGGGATCTCTCATCAGCTGAGGAGTGGCCGTTCGGCGGCACAAACGAGAAGATGCACGAAGTCAAGGACACGAATCTCGAGCAGATCCAGGACTGGATCCAGACCATGTGGAAATTCGCGAATCCGTTCAGGCCAAGCAGACCAAAGTACGACATCCATCTCTGGACCATCCCACTCGAGTTCCGCAACTCTATCATCCTATTTGCGACTCTAGTCGGGTTTTCGAAATTGAGACCTCGGATTCGCATCGTGCTTACCTGGGTTCTCTGGGCGTACTGCATGCTCGTCAACGAGGGCGATGTCGCACTCTTCATCGCGGGGATGGGCATCGCCGAGTACATGTTGATCCAAGACGAGGTCGCGAAACAGCTTCCATCTGCAGAAGCCACCCCCTCCGCACCCCACAAGCAGAGCACGCTGATCCGCAGCGCCTGGGCTGTGCTCTGCTTCATCGGACTACACCTCCTCTCGTGGCCCGCCTGGAAATACGAAACGTCGCTCGGCTACACAACCATGTACAACCTCACCCCCAGAATCTTCGACTCTGCGGAAATGACATGGTCCCGCGTCGGTGCCGCTGTCTTCGTCATCGCGCTTTGCGGTTCGGAGGTCCTGCGCCGCCCCTTCCAGACCCCGCTCGCCATCTATCTGGGCAAGATTTCCTTCCCGCTGTACATCATCCATGGGCCCATCAATCACATACTAGGGATCTGGTTTGTGGAGCTGTACTGGGTGATCACGGGATCGACGAGTTTCGCCGGTTATGAGGCAGGCGTCATTCTAGCGTTCTGCACCGAGGCAGTGGTCGTGGTGTGGTTGGCGGATCTGCTGATGCGGACGGTGGATGCGCCGAGTGTGAGGTTTGGCAGGACGCTGCAGAACAGGTGGTCGGTGTAGGTATGGATTATGATGTAATGTCGTTGTTTTGCTTTTTGCAGCCATATATATCTTCGATGCACATATTTAGGGCGTTTGGGTTTGGCAGAGCGTTCTTGTGTCACTGGGTGATATTGCATCGTAGGAACGGATTGCACTGCGGGACCAGATGTCATTACCAGAGTAGATTGCTTTGCTGGAATAGAGCATGCGGATTAGAAGTCCCGCCTCGTTAATTCTCCATAGTTTTTTTTTGGTTTGGGTTATGCTAGATAGCCCAGTAGAATTGTCCCAACGGGGGCAGTTCATACTTGGAAAAAAGACCTTCGTTCTCAAATATATGTTCATAGCTAAACGGAATCCCGGTGATGCTCCAACCTTTGACCAGCACTCTCTCTATTCCATCTTAGTCCCAAGATTCCCAAGATTCCCCGAGTTCTCATCGCGATGCATTCTATCAGGTATTCCTTTCCATTCTCCGATCATGAAAACAGTTCAATCCTTTTGTAAAATACCAATCTCTTACAAGTAAGAACTTTAGCATACATGTGGCAACTTCTCATGGTGTACATGTGCCTACAGCGCTTACAGTCGATCTTTCAATTAGCCTAACAAATAAAATGTTAATATCCTCCGGGTCTAGACGTAGCCCGAATCTTATCTTTAAATCTCTACTCAATCTCAAATATTGATGTCATCATAACGACACAGTAAATCGAATGTATAGAAAAACTACCATAATCCTGCTTTTTGAAAAGACCTGTTCAGCAATTGAATTCTATACTACAGACCATTTGACAATCAAAACAAGAGGGTCCACCATCTACCAAAAAAAAAACCTCTCTGAATATGATGCGCGTGAGGATACATGTGGCTGTTTAGATGGTTTCTAACAAATATCATCTTCTGTCAATAATCTCCAGTAACGATAACAAATGCAGAAACAAAGACGAACGCATATAAATCTCTACCAACTAAATAGCGTGGGCAAATATAAAAAGTCGAGAAAATCAAACATGATCGCTCATTGCAATGCAGCGAGCTAGCTACTCAAAGAGTCTGGACACATGAAGACGATGCAATCTTTGCATGTGCGAGGGGAGACAAATGTATGGTCTATCAACCACTCTGCACACTCTGCACCTCCTTAGCACCTCGTGGGACTATTAGTGGTTTGTGAGCCTGGATGTCAATTTTATTCAACTGTCACACAACGGTTCTTACCAAAGCTGTGCTAGAAAGCGCCATCAGACAGACATGGACATAGAAATAGACAAATGTAGAGTTCTTCAACGTCCCACAAGGTCGCAGTCAAACTCGAACTCAAGTTGCTCATTGATTAAATATTCTCATTATATCATCACTATCACATTTATCCCCCATATCTCCCGCCGTGCCCTACTTTCACCCTACACCTGCCGTCCAAAAGCCAACTTCGCCTGCCCTTTAGCACTCCCACTCCCACCTCCACCACCAGGAGGCCTCCCCCTACCCCTCCCAGGTTTCTGCCCCACCGGCGTTTTCCTCCGCGATGTCCCAGCCCCAGCACCAGAGGACGTAGATGCGCCTCCATTCTTCTCCTCCTGCCGCATCTCCTTGGAAAGATCCATAGCGAAGTGAAAGTCCTCATGCTCGGCTTTCTCGAGCCAAGGGAGATGTGCGTTGCAGCGGGGGCAGAAGAATGTGTCGAGCGTCTCCTGGTGCAGTGGAGGTTTGTAAGGTGGTGGGGGGTCGGCAGGGGGAATATTTTGAGGGTGTTGGTGCGATGGAGGAATGTTTGGAATGATGGGCGGCTGCGCAGACGGGGGTGTGGTGGCTCTATACGGGTCGTCGATGGCATCTTGACGGTTGGGAGGCGGCGTTGAAGGTCGCGCTATACGTATCGATGGATATGTATCGTCCTGGGGTAGTGGCTCGAAAGCATCGCTTTCATCACCGTCCTCCATATCACGATCCTCATCCTCATCCTCTCTCGTGGACTCGCGATGCGCTTTCAGCACCGCTCTCGCGGCATCAAAATCTTTCCGCTGACCATCTCTCGCCCCAAAGAAACTCTGGATATTGCCCTTCTCGCGTTTCCGTTTCTTGGTCGGCGGCTCGCTGGAACCCATGCCTAATCGCCCGCTCGAGAGCATGGCCTTTGCCTCTTCACCTCGAACGAGGAAGCCTCCGATGCCTTTGTTGTTCGTGATGCCGTCTTCGAAACCACCGACGCTCAAAGATAGATTGATGCACGGCCAAGCTCTTCCGTCCACGACGACCTGAGCGAGGAGATTCTTCGCGAGATCGAATAGCATGGCCTCTGATAATGGCTTCCCCTGCGGTATGGGGCTCTGTCTACTTCGCGTCTGGGAGCCTTGCCGGTGGTGCAAGTTGATTGTCCTCGGTCTTCTCTTATTCTCCAGCACGCCCTCCTCCACACATCTCGAGAAGATGTCCGCGACAAAAATCCGTAGCCATCGCACACCCTGCTCGAAAGAATTGATCGCCGGCCGGAAAGACTTCGCCGACAGCATGCTCTTGATCTGTGTCCGAGGATTGACCTCGCTGTTGTCTTCTCCTCTGATCGTAGAGTAGAGCCAGGATCCAGTGTCATCGCCCAACTTCTTCAGTTGCTCCAACGGCTGCTCCAATAACTCCTTCACCGTATCCGTGCCGAACATGGCAACGACCTCATCACCCAACTTCCCGCCCAGCATCCTAATCTTGGTGAACTTGAACTCGGAAAGAAAGTGGTGAACAGCCCGATGCCGAACAATAGTCTGCGCATTCGGTTTCTTGTGCGCCGAACCCAACTTCGCCAGCATCTTATTCCTCGACACACCCGCCGAGCACGTATACCCCAACTGCTCAAAGATATGCTTCCGCACATCTCTTACAATCTCCGATGCAATAACCATACAAACATCATCCCAGTCCGGATCTATATCCTCGCCATCCTCCTCACCCGTCCCAACCACCGCATCCGCCGCCCAATCCAGCACCGTAGTCGGGGGCCGAGGCAGATACTCCGAGGGATCATCATACGGCGACGGGCCCCTCAAGTCTGGATATCTCTCCATCAGCACCCCATGCACCTGTGCGCCGAGATCCATGAACACCTCATCGATACTCGCCTTCTCAACCCGCTGCTCCTTTTCCGGCAGCGCCTCTTTAATGCACTTCAGAATGCGACGACTCTCTTTCCGATATGGATCCAAGCTGACCTTGTGCGTAGCGATATGCTTGAACGCCTCGTCATGGTATGCCCATTTCTCGTCGCCCTCCTTCCACGTCGCAACGTGTTGTAGTATAAGTTCCGGACACACCTTCATCGCCTCGGTCGAAGTAACGTGTCTGCTAAGGCCGTATGCGCGCGCGGGGTAGTTGATCGCGATGAGGCCCTGCCATTGCTGGACGGCGAGCGGTTTCGAGGGGTCGAGCCCGAGGCGCACCGTCTCGCATTGCGCGTAGAAGGCGTCGAGGTCCACGTGCGCGATCACGCGGAGAGGGGTTGTGGTGCTGTAGGATTTCAGCTGCGCGAGGTGCTTATATGTGAATTGCGATTTGGGCGTGCGGCGCGGGGAGGTACGGGAGAGGGAGGAGGAGACGAAGGAAGCGCCGGGGGAGGACATGGCTGGTGGCGGCTATTGCATGTTTGGCGGTGTATCCAAAATGCCACAAGAGGAGAATGAACCGCGTTTTGAGGATTGAGAGCGGTTCGCGCAGGATGCGATGGGCTCGCGAATCGTGGTGGTGGCAGCCAGGATTTTAGTCGCGTCTTCCCGAGATCCCGTGCATGCGCGTCATTCATGTCGACGGCCCAAATAGGCATTTCACACCTACGAATGATCTGCTCACTCTATCAGTAACAGTAGAAATAGGGATGCTGCGTACTTCGCTCTTGGAGGTTCGGTTTGTGATCCATCAAACTGCAGCATCCTCAAAGAAGCGGTGTCGTCATCGATCCTCCACATTGAAGACATCCAAATACATACAAAATCAAGTCCAAATCCCTTCACCACCTTCGGCCGGTACTCTCTTCTACCTCTCACTACCTCGTGCCGTTACAAAGAATCTCCAACCCCATTTCCAACGAATATCCCCTCCCAAAATCCGATTAGATGTAAAATCAAATGCAACACAAACCGAAGTTCAAGAACACGACGAAAACAATCTTAAAATTTTCGGGAATCTATACAACACTAGAGGACATATCCACACGCATCTCCTCATACAAATCAAACCCCACAGATAAAATTTCCCCAACCACATATTCCAAGCTTAAAAAACATCACGCTCGCAACCATAAAGAGCCCCCGTCTCAACCTGCTTCCCACCCACCCAAAATACCTCCTTCCCCCAACCCCATACAAACCCGCCCAACCTCCCCCAATACCACCACCACCACAATCCCGTGACCCCCTCCCCACCAGGTCCCCCCAACCCTCACCAACCAACGCACCCAATCCAAAACAAGCCGAGGCACCACACCGGCCCCCCTCCCCCGGCAAACGCCTGATCCGCCCACCACACCACACCACACCACAAGCGCCTGATGCTCGCGCACACAAAGAGCCGAGGGACGAAAAAGCCAAGCCGGCAGCTTTAGATTCCAGAGGAGGAAGCGGGAGGATTCGATCCTCGGACGGACATGCCCGCACGCGCGCACACAGTAGAGAGGGGTCCAGGATCCCGGGGCGCGTCGTGCTGAGAAGGAGATGTATATCTGAGGGCACGGCGTGGTGGGTGGGTAGGTAGGTGGCGTGAGAGATGCTGTCTGATACTGTAGGCTACGACGGGGGTACGAGGGTACGAGGGTACGAGAACACGGTATATAGTGGCTATGGTGCACAAGTCCATCGAGTACTTTCTTTCATTCGGTGCGATGGAACCGAGGCACCAACGGCCATGTATAACAGAAACTACGGTCTTATGATTTATCATCTATGACCTATGATCCAGAGTTGAGACTACCCAAAGTCTCAGGAGACATTCAAAGATCAACATACGTGTCTCCAAAAAGTGCATGCAAGTCATCTAACAAACGCAAGGGGGACCCATTCCACTTCAAGAGGGGAACTGTCAACGCTGCATGATCTCCTCAGACTTAATCTCTCAACGCTGGTACCGAACGGCGAGACGCATGGACATGTTCAAATCAAGGCGTCCTCCGATCCGGGGTCTACAGTAGAAGATGGGTCAAGCATGTATTAAATACAAAGTATTACGCATGTCGCTACGAGTGCAATTAATGTTCTGTTGGGTCCGGATACCTTGAATGGTGATGTAGTAGTGTGGGGCGTGGCGTGGGCGAACATGACGAGCGTGGGGCAGACAGAGATGGGGGCGTGGGCAGTGTCAAGAGGGAATGCAGGTGCTGAGAAGAATTTTCGTCTTCAATATAGGGCTTGGGTTCTAGATTGAGGTGGCTCGCTTTGGGCATCAAAACTCCATGGAGAAACGGAAGGCTGGATACGCCTGCTTATCGGAGCAGATAGAGACAGGGGCATCCAACCCAATGGGGGAATCCGCAAACGGTGAGCGCGCAATCGATGGGATTAAGCAGTCTGAATTCCGTGCTACTTGCTAACCCACGCAAGCTATGCATAACGTCAAATGGCCATCCAGTCATGAAACGTCCTCTTCGTGGTAAACCATACGCGACCAAGGTGTATATACATGCGAATGATATGGACGATAACGCACCCGTAGCCCTGATGCAATCGAAAAGGAAATGGGAATTCATAATTGCGACAAGAGGGGTGAATTTTGGAGAAAAGGAAAAGTGGCCGTGTCCTGTCCGGGAGCAATCCGCACTTGAATCCTTCCGTGGAGCTGGCGGGGCGGCCATGAAGAGCAGTCCAGAACATCCTGGCAATGAACAATGTTGCATCCATCCGGTTACTGGCGAGAGATCCGCAGATACGAGTGATCCAATGGAAGAAAGAACAGCAACTAAACGCTAAAACCAGGCAACGTACATTAACAATATATGGTATGAATCCTTGCGAGGCAGAGAAGACGGAAGTGGATATAACGAAGTCAGAACGTTGCCTGAGCCGGCTCAATACGGTAAAAGGTCCGCGGCCCAGCAGTCATGATGGACAAACGGCTCTATTCGGCTTTTTCCGGAACGCTGCGAGATATCATACGGATCCTGGGAAGAGAACAGCGGACATTAAACCTCTGGGCGGACGGACTCCAAACACAGTTTCCTGGGAAATGGGAAAGGGGTATCTCCGGACACACAGCAGGACGACGGAGGAACAACGGCAATACCTGGCGGTATGGAAAGTCTACCTCTGGGTCTTGAGAAAGAAAAAGAAAAAGACGGCGATGGTCACATTGAGCAGTTAGGGATTCCGACGGGGTTGCGGCTGCCGCTGCGGCTGTGTTGGTTGTTGTGCAGGGAGAGGGTATTCTAGAGAAGGCATGGTGTCAGTGCGCGAAGACAGGGCATCAAGGAAATTGCACTTACGGCGACCATCCGAGGCAATGTAGTAGCCTGGAGCAGCAGCAGAACTGATCGGGCTTAGCGATATACCAAAAAATGAGGATCAAAGTATCCAAAATACCTGGGCGCTGCATAGCCATGTTGGGGTGGAGGTGCTGCGGGTTGCCTGTATGCCTCCTGAGCGGCATGCTGTGGGTAAGAGTACTGCGGAGTCGCATAGCTCTGGTGCTCCCTGCCAGTTTGCGGATAGTTAGCATAGGGATCCGGCTGTGTCCTTGGTGTAGTATGGGTCGTCGGGGCCGGATAGGCCGAGGTGCTATACGCGCTAGTGGGAGTGGTTGTGTAGTGCTGGTCGCCCGCGGCATACGGCTGGGTATGCTGCGACGTGGTGTACGACTGCTGCGGTCTCGACGCCGGCTGGCGCGGCGGCTCGTAGGCAGCGGCTTCCTGGGCCTGCGAGGGGCCCCAATGCTGCCGGGCGGCATGCGTCCTCGAATCCTGATATGCCACTAGAGAATCGTCAGGGTGTCTCGATACCTTGTGAGATTTGTGCGCGTAAGGACTACCTCCGCGTCCTGATTCCTGGCGTCCCTGCTCCTGCTGCCATCGCGTTGAATCCATCTTCAGATCCTGGATCATTTGCGAGGTCAGCGTGCGGTATGCGGTGATCCAATAGCCGTTTCGGCCCTGCGGTTGTAGTCAGAACGCTGCTGCTGCTGCTGGCGGCGCGGCGGGGGTGGGGAGAGGCAGACCTCGTACTCTCCGGTGCCGGGCCCGGGCCTGACGAGGGCGTCGGGGCCTAGGTAGCGCTGGATGTCGGCGGTGATGACTTCTCTGGCGATGCCCTCGCCCTGGACGAACCACTGGTTTGCCCGCGACATGGTGAGAGACTGGACGAGAAGGAGACAGAAGAAGAAAAGAAGGCACTGAGGAGAGTGCCGGAGGGGCCAAGAAATGCGAGCTAAAGAGACAAGGCGGGGCTCAAGGCTCCAAGATAACAACACTTGTCCAAGGACCAAAAGCGTCAGCGCGGCTGGAGAGCAGTCCTGTGGGCGTCCGCGGGCGTGTGATGGGGTGGAAGAGGGGAAGAGAGTTCCAGAAGCAGGAGGGAGCAGGAGAAGCAGGAGCAGCCAGACAGATGCGGGGGGGTGACCAATATACCGGCACTTGGGCGCTGGCCTGTGAAAGCGGAAAGCGGTGATGGGGGAGGGGGGGGCTTGCGGCGACCTCGTTTGGGAGGCCGTGGGGACAGGGGCGCAGAGGTACTCAGCAAGTACAGGGCGGCAGCGGTGGCAGGCTTGCAGGCTGGCGGACGACGGGCGAGGTACTTGGTCGGGGGGAGGGCAGAGGGTGTGCGGCTCTGGGAGGTCG